>JAPYYW010002039.1:0-23285 GCA_030522545.1 Cremastinae sp. A BG-2022a | reverse complement strand
TTAAAAGAAAAAAATGTATTAAATAGTTAAAATGTCAGTTTTGATCACGACGTGGCACAGAGAGTTTATTTTTGTTATTTTCCATTGATTTTTAATACATTTGTTTCGAGAACGTGAAAATAGTGATGAAACGGGAGAAGTGAAAACTCGCGGGACCGAAGACTCTTCGGAGTTGCCTTTTTGACGGCTGCTCAAGAGGATTGCTTGTTTAATACTGATAGCCGGCTTCGCTCTTCGTGCTCTTTCATGCGCTCTCTATCTGTCTCTTTTTTTTCTCTCGCTCTCTCTCTCTCAAACCCGCACACTTTCAGCTAGCTTTTCATAACCGTGTGCGTCTCAACGTTGGCTCGAGATTTTCGAGAGAAGGGATACTCCGCAAGAACGATTTATTCCAACGAACTTTGAATTCAATGCCTCGTCCTATCTTTTTGATCTTTCTAATTCCCGCAACTATTAGATTCAGACTAATTCGACCTCTTTACTTTACTTTTTATTTTATTTTACACATTTTTCTTTATTCACGACTTTAATGCTTCATTTTTATTTAATTTTTTTCTATGTTCTATAAAGCTCTTACGTGATTAATTCATGACGTCTTTGATGCAATTTATATATACAATGGAGCATGTATGCTGCAGCATTTGCTCAAAACATGTAGAATACGTAGCTCAAAAAATAAACAAATGTATTTTGCTTTTTTTAATATAAATAAATGAGTAAATGTATTTATTTAATATTCTTTTTGTATAAATGCAGTTTTAAGTTTTATAATTCGCTTATTTATTTGTTTATTGAGGGTGCAATGTGCAAAAATGAAAATGTATGGTTTTCACATTTTTCAGATTTTGTGGTAAAACCCTTGAATTAAAAATTTTCCATTATCTAATTGATCTAATTGCCTTACCTAATGAATAATTATTTTCTGGTAATTCTTAACATTTTGTTAAATTTAACAAAAATTTCTTAAAGTTATAATCGAGATAAAAATAAGTGGCTAACTTTTCTATAAAATACATATTTAGTGCATGTCTATATGTTTAATCATCTATTTGTGACAATCTAAAAGGTCTTTTTTGTGTGAAACGTTTCCAAATATGCTTGACGACAAGACGAAGACCTATTGTAATTTTTTAGAAAAAATTTTAGGTCGTTGACTTATCTCGTTAGAAAGCTTGATAAAGGCATTTACTTTTCTTTATATTGTTATATTTTTCGGTGGCAAGCAAAATGAGAATTGTTTTTTTAGACCAGTTTTTAATCATATAAAATAAATACAATGGTATATTATAGCATATATCAATGACATACGGTATATATTAATAAATACATTTTAAACAAAAAGTATAACTATATTTTTATACTGTAATAACAAAAAGTTCAGGATTTTTCACATAGGACACGTGTAGGTTTATTATAAACATGACCAGATAAATTACAAAAATGATGAGAACTGATGCTATGTGCAACATTTCAAAAGTCCATATAATTTCCAAATTGTTACCACAGTATGATAAAACATGCTAATTTTATGCATAACATTTTCTGTGTGGCACTTGAATTACTGAAATCCCATCGGTTATAAAACTTTTCTGCAGATTTTCATTCGACTATAATACTACTGCAAATTTTCTGTATATATTTTAGAACCAAAGCTCTTGAAAAGTAAAAAAAAAAAATTTTTTTTTTCATCACATTTTTCAAAATAATACAACGAGATAAAGTTTATATCATTCTGTCAGAGTTGATATGAACCAAATTTTCTCAAGTCACGTTTAAAGCAGGGACACACGTGTCGTGCAAGCTGTGTATATTTGACAAACAATACATTTACAATATATAATGATATAAAAATAATTTATTAAGAAAATATATAAATACATATATGCTGGGTGACGTGAAAAAAAATATATAAAAAAATAATGGAAAAAGTACTATTTAAAAAATGGTTCTTGCAGTATATGTTAAAAAAGGAAGAAAAAAAAATCACGACACAATGTGATGTGACACGACTCTCGTTAAGGAAAAAAATAACGTACATTTTCTGATAAGAAAAGATAAACTTTCGAGTGCAGATTGTGAACACGTTTCGAATGCTGAATTATCAGGACAAAAAGAAACGAAGCGACAAAAAAAGAAAGAGAGTGAGAAAGAGAAAAGAAATACAATTTGTCGATATTTGTGATGACATTTTTTCACAATTGAATTTTTATTAATCTGTCTTTTCTCTTTTTAATCGTCCTCCATTACCAAAATTGATCACCCATATGACATAATCTGCCATGAATCCAGATTTTCTTCACCATTCCCATTGCAAAAAATAATTATTTCTCGATGCAATGCTAAAATTAATAAGTTGACGAAAATGCACATTGAAAATATAAAATTTACTAAATCTTTATTAGAAGTGCGTAATGAACGTTAGAAAACATTAATAAATTATGAAATTGTCAAAAAGAGAAATTTTAATGATTTTAAACAATATCAGAATGTATGAAAATTAATTAATTTATGAAACGTGAAAAGTTAACTTTTTTTGAGTGTTGATTTTTATTTACAATTTGACTCATGATTCTACAACACTTTAATAATGAAATCAAAGGATTATATTCTGAATCGTGAGATAAAGAAGAAACTTTTTTTAAAGAGAAAATAATTCAGTTTTTATTCCTCTTATCTGGTAGTGGCTTTGCACAAAAGATTTCCTCAATCCATGAAAGAGATAAAGACAATTTTCGAATCATACTAACTTTTGAAAAAAAAATGGAAAAGTTTCGAAATTCATGATTATTTCATGAAATTTGCAAATTTAGAAGTTTTTCAAGAAGTGAAATAAATGTTCTTAGGCGGATTTAAATATATAATTGTTTTTTCAAATACTAAATAAAATTGTTTGAAACTGACAACTGAACATTTTTTGCTTTACGATTACTGTTCTCTTATTCTCTTTGTGTATAAAATCCTGATAAATTGATTGGTAAAATACTTTTCAAATAATGATTCGACGACTATCTTAGAAAATGTTCATTGAATTGTAAATTAAGAATTTTTTATTTATATCTGACAAATTTGAAATGACTTAAGAAAATAAAAGAACTTCCTTTGCATCATAATCTTCTTTAACTTTATCTTAATAAACAAAGACTTTGTCCTTGTCTTCTTTTGTTGAAAACGTTTGGTTGAGGCGTCCAGCAATAAAACAAGCTACAGGGAGACGTAGGCGAAGAAAAAGGAGTGAATATGGTTCTCATTGTCTTTATAATATATTTTTGGACATTTGGACTAAATAAATGTGTCTTTGTCGAATTAGATGTAATAATATTCAAATAAATAAATATTTTTATTTCAAAAGAATTGAATTTAATACAATTACTATATACAGTTCACTGTAAAATATGGGCAAACGTAATTTTTTTTATTACGCAATGCCATATATGTTGATTCAAAAAAAATTGCAATAAGAATAAAATTATTGGTTACTTTTAATTAAAGGAAGTTTATTTGATCGATCTATTTAAAAAATGTTTGTTCGAAATAAATGTTTAGTCGAGGGTTCAACATTTTTATTTAATAATATTATATTTATTTCGGGTATATTGCTGAAAATCAATTAAATATTTTTGTCGGTCAACTAGATAGTAAACAAATGGAATTAAATTATCACGTCGAACTGATCAAAATATTTTTGCTGAATTCGGATGGTAAAAAAATTCATTTATTCGTTTAACCAAAATATATTATTATTTCAAATAAATTATAGCTATATAAACTACATTTTTTTTCAACAAAATGAATTTATACAGTTGGCTGAACTGAATTCGGTTTTCAGTGTATTATTGAGTATATACCACTGTAATTGTCAACATTGTTTTCGAACCCCTCGATTATCTTGTCAGCAATTTCGTGACGATAATTCCTCTCTTCGATTATCTTGCTAGCTGTAATTATTTTTATCACAACTGCAACCATTGGCAGTACGTTAGCTCTACTCTTGACTTCTCTACTCAAGATCATATTTTAGGGCTAAATTTGTCTTTTTAAAACTGCAGGGGAGTTTTTTTTTGAGTAAATTTATTCCAAAATAGTCATTTTTTTAGTAGCAGCCAAATTTAAGATAAAATACGAAAAAATAAAGTCATGAGTAGAGAAGTGAAGAGCAGACTTACTGCCCAACCATTTTGTCGGGACACCACGTGTCGCGAATAAGAAATAAAAGCATTCAACTTGATCGGTCGCGAGTTCGAGTGTGAATGAATAATATAACCGATGAGTACACATGAACTTAATTCACATGTTTACCAATCTAAAAAAAAGATAATCATTTTTCAAACAGTTCAATTATTTCGAGAGAGGAAAATTTAGTTACGTCGACAAAAAAAAATTTTAATCATACTGAAAATCAAGATTTTACATATTTATTTTCCTAAAATGAAATATACTTTTTACTGCTAAACTTCACTTGCTAAAATAAATTTTAGTAAAATTCAGCTGCTATTTTGATTTATTTTCGGTATAACAATATATATATGTTATATGAAAAAATGAAACACGAAAAAATTATGAAGGTTTTTTTAATGGATTAAACTATCGATTTACTGTGGCTTGTTGTGAAAGCGAGGCGTGCAAAGTTGAGACTTGAGAATGAAGAAGCTGGGTATACAATAATGCTGTCTGCTCCAGTAAATGTCAGCCAGATGACTAGCTGGTTGACTATCTCGAGGGGCCACCCATTCTCATCATATACAGAACCTTCGATGCCAATTCACCCAAGTAATCATTCACATTTTTTTCTCTACACTTCTTATATTCAAACCGTACACAAGTTGATTAAAAATTTTTCAGCTTGCATGTCAACCTCGAAATGCCAAAATACTTTATTGCAAAAATAAAAATGAACACTTTCAAAGAATCTATTACATTTACTTATTTATTTATAGCGAATACTTCTTGTATTAAGAATAAAACTGAAAATATCATCCTTGATATAAAAAAATAAATAAAAATCTACAATTTAAAAAATTAATCTTTCTATATAGATTGTGATCATTGATGAATTTTAATTGATTATATATTTTTCGTTATAATAACCGATAAATGATGATTCGATGTTACATTTAATTGATAAATAACTACAATGTGCAAATGCTCATTATTTATGTTTACAAAAACGGGCTTCGTAATCTTTGCAAAGTTTTACAAAAATGGTTCTTGTTAATACTTTTATATAATCAGTGTCCAATTTTTTATAAAATCTTTGTTACTTGTTTGTAATTCCTTTATGATTATGTCTAGGAAACTGTAAACTCCCATAAGTCTTTGTGTTAATATGTTTGACAAATATCACAAAAATTATACGTCTAAACTTCAAAAAATTGTTCATCTTTATTTTTCCAGCTAATATCTGTTGCAAAGGGATTTGAGATAGAAAACCAGGGTATAAAAGAACTTTACGCTAGATTTTAAGAGCAGAAGATGTCAATTTTATTTTTTAAAAAAACTGAGCCCCTCTCTCATTTTCCAATACAACACTTAGCGCCGTTTTGTTGGAATCCAGATAACAATACGTGATTGCAAGATAGTTTTCTATTTTTGATTGTATATAATGAGGGAAAACGCGGATTCTTTGCTGATGACGAAAATAAAATATCACACGCACGATTGTTAAGATATTTCTACCATCATTCTATGGCAATAACGACTTTATATATAGAATTTGTTAAAAATTTGTACAGATGTTCTTTATGGTAGTTCTGTCAAAAAATCGTTTTTTAAAGATTTTGTTAAAAATTTCCAAAAACCTTCTTTGATACAGTGAGCAATTGTATATTAAATTTTAAGAGATTCCACTACGTAGAACTCGAGATATTTATTGTCAAAAATAACTATTTTTTGCAGTCTCCCATAAGAACACGTATTAAATATTATGATCTTCAACTCTAAATATCTTAACTGGGTAGTGGAACTTGTTGAAATTTTGCACAGCTCTTTATTGTACTTCAAAGAAGCTTCCTTTAGTTTTTAAAAAAATTCTAAGATTATGATTGTTTTAATTTTCATACATATTTGAAATTCAAGGTCATCTAATGACAGGTCTCTATGTGATTGCACAAAAAAATGATAAAATTTGTTTAAAAAATTAAATGAACTTCTTTAACGCCATACAAAGATCAGTGAAAAATTTCACTCAAATAAAAAAGCTCATTACTGAGATATATATTACACAAAATTCCAACTTTAACACGTGCTCTTATAGGAAGTTACAAAAAAATAGCCATTTTTAACAATAAATATCTTAACGAGGACCTTCCTAATCGTTGTGAAATTTCTACACAACGTTCCAAAGATGTGACTTATATAAAATTTTCAAAAATTTCCCATTTTGAACACAACATCCTTAAAAAAATTGTACACTACCAGCCTGAATTTGCGAAAAAGGCACAGAAGGAACATTCACTGTTCGAGCTCTCGTTCACCAGCTTCGGACTTTTCGCCAGACATTGGCTCCGTCGCGCATAAACTCACAGAAAAATCTGTCATTCACCTCAAGAAAATTTAGGCGGTGTAATTATCAACGCTATCATTTAACGATTAGGCTGAATAATGAGCGCGTCTCGCTGGCCCGCGCACATTCTCCCTCTCCTTTTTCACTCTCTCCAGGTATCACATTGGCTTAGTTTTCTCAGGATCTTTGAACTGCCGACCGACACGTGCTGTCACCTTTCGGCTCTGCTGATCGATTGCTCAATTCCACCGAACGATGACTTATTACGGCCCACGACCTTGATGAGATGCATTGGGATTTGTCAAACGTTGATATGACACCTAGTGACGAATTTGTCGTCGCCATATATGCTAGGTAAGTTAAGTATCGTCTTGAGTCGATCGGCGCGTCGCTTTGTGGCATTTAGACGCAACTTTTAGGCGGATAGAAGAATTTAAAAATGTCTCATATCTCATAAAAAATGGGTTCCAGCCGATCGATATAAGCATTTTTACGTCCTAAAAGTATTTCTAAAGGAATAAATATCTCCCGGGCCTCCCTTAGGCCTTTGATCCCTACTATACTATCTACATCTTTTAGGCGGGGTAGCCGAAGGCCACCCTTTAGTCATAAGTAAGAAATTTAAGGTAGTATGTCCGAAAACGAGTTGAATTAAGAAATGGTTGAAATTTGACATATATGTTATTTAACACATTATCCAAACATCTGTGCAATTTGAATAAGTTTGACCGCCCGAAACCTGAGATATTTATTGTCAAAAATGACTATTTTCTGCAGTTTCCCATAAGAGCACGTGTTAAATATTGCAATCTTCAATCCTAAATATCTTGAAATATAGACGGTGAACCTTCTTGAAATTTAACACTTGAAATGTAACAATTGTACTTGAAAGAAGCTTCCTTTAGTTTTTATAAAAATCCTAATATTATGATTTTTTAAATTTTCATACGTACGTAACAAGTACAGATAACCTTGAATAACCTTGAATTTTGAGTATGTTGTTCTTGAAACAATTTGCAACAACTTTTCTTAATAAACTTAAGCTCAAAAATCATATGATATGGAGATAAATTGAGATAAAAACTTTTGATTTGACTGTCCCGGAGGAACTACCTTAAGTTCGAAATTTTGACTGTTCCTTCAAAGACCCAGTGTACACTCCGAGGGTTAAGAACGGAATATGAAAAATTTATTAAATTCTCATATTTTTTAAAATATCGGCCATACATCCTTAAAAAAAATGAACAATTTGATGTTATGTACGTATATCTCCGACACTTTTAGCGAAATCAATATGGGCTCAAAAGTACAAATGCATGTAAACGAATGAAGGTTTCAATACAGACATGCGAGATACGTATATGTGAACCAAAGTCGATGTACGTCATCGTGAGGGGGGTGGTAATTAATTAAAAGTTACCACCACCGAGCATTATCGATAAAATCGAATTTCGATAAAAAGAGTTCTCACACATTCACATGCGAGCTCAATATGCGAGATACGTATGCGGGGCCATCCACGATGCGATAAATACATTTCGTGACCTCTCTCTCTTTTCATCTCTCGCATCTCATTCTGCTCTAGGATTTAAAAATACAATTTTTTCCACTGCCTAGCATATTTTATAGTGGTTAATGGTACAGTGAAACCTCCGATTAAGAACACCCGCAATAAGCACGGTTCCCCTCATTCTTGCTCGAGCGCTTCTCCCACTCTAACGCGAACCTTATTAAGATCGAGTTACGCTCAATTGAGTTTACACGCGGACCTCTCAATAAGCACACCTCAATAAGCGAGCTCCTCCCAATAAACGAGTTTAAAAGAATAAAATGCACATACGTATATTAAGAATATATTAAATTTCTTCATAAAAATATTAAACCGAGCGACGAGACATTACAATATATTTACATTACAATATATTTATAAATTACATTTTAATTACTTTTAATGGGTAACTTTACCATAATGAATTTTGGCATTAAATTAACTATAGGTAATTAAAGTACGTATTTCAGAAAATTCCCGAATTTCATTTTTAACGGAATAAGGAGCGAGGAGGAACGAATGTTCCTACCAAAAAAAAATTCACGGCTACTGTCAAATAATCTTTACCTTAAATAAAGAACTACGTACTGATAAACTAATAAATATTATTAAAAATAAAATAGTACATATTAATATATATGTATACAATAAGAATACTGAAAACGAAGAACGCGGAAAATAATGTGGACATGCAGTCGTGAAGGGTAACATGTTAACAAGTTTCTCTAGCGCGCTTATTAAGAGGTTCGCCTGCGAAAAGGAAAGAGGAAGGCAGAGCGAGTTCGAGAGCGCGGAGCGTGCGCTTAGTGGGGGTACCATATATATAGACAAAAATCTTCCCCTTGGGGGCTTTACCATGCTTAATCGGAGGTCGGAATGCATTTTGGATTTTTGGTTCAAAACACCGCCATTTTATTGGATTTCGATTTTTTTTTTCTTCATTGTGGATCATTTTACAGGCAATGCCTTCTCGTTTACAGCCCTTTTTAAGGTAGTTCTACCGTGGTCCTATGGTAAAAATGGTTTTCTATAGAATTTCTTAAAACTTTGTACATATGTTCTTTAACATGGTGCTCAAATGTGTGTCAAATTTTAAAAGGCTTCTCTATCTAGAAGACGAGATATTTATTGTGGAAAATCATATCTTTTTGTAACTTTCCATAAAAGCCTGTGTTAAAAAATGTGATTTACAACATGAAATATCCTGATATCTGGGTAGAGGTACCTTTCAAAATCTGGCACCAACCTTTATACAGCATCAAAGAAGGTTTATCTAGTTTTTTTTAAAAAATCTATAGAAAAAAAAATGTCAACTAATGATTTTACCTTTACTTTTCATAGGAAGCAAATTTTTGAACGGACTGTCGCGGTAGAAATACCTTAAGCCACTTTTTATAGCAGACATCTAGCGTGTTGAAGACCATACAGAATACGGTTGTATCGGATTAGTAGCTGTAATTTGATAGGCAGTAACAATTTGAGAACTCTGCTGGAATAAAATCGATGGAACTTCGTAAATGCAGATTAAAGAGTAAAACATCTTTAAAAAACTGAGTAAATGAATCTGTGGATCTTATTCTATTTTTTTTTTCAATTTTAATTAATTCTAATTTTTTCATTCATCTGTATATCAATTCTTGTCTGTTTTCTTGTTTTGAAATTAATTTTACTATTTTTTTCTGTATTATTTTTATTTGTATTTATTCCTTACGTGCAACTTTTTACAGTTCTTTTCTATATTAAACTTTACAATTCACTGTAAAGATAAAGAGAATATTTGTTCTGTAACAAATCATTTACTTTCATTTTTAGAGATATACGTGCTCGCTCAAATTTAAAAATCAGTTTATATTTCTTTTTTTAACTTTTCTGAATTTATCATAAATCAAGACCAAGAAAAGTATTTTCTTGATAACTTTTCATATGGAGCATGAAAAGTATTGAATCGAATCAACGAATTGCACCAAAATCAATCAAGAACAATTTTTTTTCCGAAGATTGCGTATGGTTGGGTTATGAAATTGGAACGAAAATTCTAGTCGCCGAGCATCGTCTAATTCTTAATAATTCTTTGAGTTTATCGAGGTCGATTAAGTACAATCAAAAGTCACGTTCTCTTCTCTTTTCTCGTCTCTCGGTTTCTCTAAAGGCAAATCGATATTCCAGAGATTCCAGGTCGTCTTACTATTATGTCGTTCCAAACATCGCGTATAATATCTCTGGAACATGAATCGTGTTCCGCATACACGCGACATCGGAATTATTCGGATTGTTCGACGCGACATCGAACGACACGCATTGTGTCGCATTTAAAAATTATCTCACGATAGAAAAAAATATTATTTTATCTCATGTTGAAGTTTGAAAAAAAAAATTCTTACACGTGAAACTTCTAAAAAAATTTTTTGTTGCCGATATTAATTAATATTTAAATAACGAATTGTGGTTATCTATATAGATGAAAGTAGAAGGATGCTTAAGGTAGTTGGTTTGTAAAATAAGCGTCGATAGATTTCGTTCAAATTTTGCATAGAGTTTCTTTGACGTCATATACACATGTGTACCAAATTTCAGAAGGTTTCACAGTACAAAAGTTGAGATATTTCATGACAAATATCACATTTTTTTGTACACTCTCCATAAGAGCACGTGTTAAAAGTACAATTTTCAAAAATAAATACATATCTCGAATTCCAGACGGTGAAGTCTTCTAAAATTTTGCAGAGAGTTTAACATAACATAGAAGAAATTTTGCTTAATTTTTTAGAAAAATCTATCGTAAGAAATTTGTTAATTATACACATATTTAATATTTCTAACCTTGGATAACCTTGAATTTAGAGTATACTGTTCTTTAATCAATATACAACAACTTTTTTTAATAAACTTGATCTCGCAAATCACTGTGAACGTCAGAAATACGTCTTCAAAACAGAAAAATTTTTTGGACCAAAAAAAATTCTTCCTCTGTGACTGATATCACAGACCAACCACCACCTTCAGAAGATTGTAACTTCAGAGTAGTTAATGCAACAACTATTTGAATATTACAATTATAAAAAAATTTCAATTTGAAGAAAGCTTCATTTTATTTACTTTTTCATCCGAGATTAACTTCTATATTAATGCGTTTCAGAAGAATAATTTTTTTAATTAATTTATACTTTTAAAAATTAGACACTATTTTGAAGGAATACGAACGAGCTTTGACACAGTTAACTGTCGATTAACTCAATAAATTTTTCTTATTTTTTCGATGACCCGACTTTTTTTTGTTGATATCAATAATGATACCTCCCTAGGAACATCATATAAAAAATTAATATAATTCTCTAGTGTCCACATGTTTTAATTGCTGAAATAAATACTAACAGCCCATACGCGAAGCAAAATTACCGCCGTGTAAATTTGTCATTTTCAAATGTATTTTTCTAAACAGAAAGTTTGGTAACTCAATAATTGACCCGGTGTTCGTCACACTTAAATCCACTTACATTGACGAAATACTGGCATTGTGGGTCATATGGGTCCTTTTCGACCGAGCCAAAATTTTTCTGCCTTGCTGGATTAAGATGGGGTTTGGGCACCGAGTACCCCTCACTACTAAGTTTTTTTAGGCTCAGGTAAGAAATCCTGCCCTTCAAGGATCGCGGAGATATTCAAGGGGGAAAAATCGCATAGGTCGCAAAAGTCCCATATGACCCGCGGAGGGTTAATGAATTTAGGCTAGCAAACTACTCGATACATGATAAAAAACTTGTTGATGTGACTGTCACTGTACAAACATCTTAAAAATTAAATTTTTTATGAAAAAAGATTATTGAATTGATAAACGTAATCTTTTTTAATTGAACATGATACGAAAATTGATTATTGAGAAAAAGATCCAGAAGAAATATCGTTTCGATGGAAAGTTCTAGATCAATTATTACACAATCGATGAGAACAAGTAAATTTATCTTACGTCAATAGCTACCTGGAATTTCACAATATTTCGTATTTTCCTCCATTTTCCTTGCAATGCATTTTCCCTGATCGCTGTCTAAAAATAAGTGGGAAGTCCTGATCCACAAGAGCACTGCGCAATCTTCAAAGTTCTGAGAATGATGAAGTACCATGCAAATTTGCACGTGCCTCAAAGTCTGATCATCGCTTCGTTAATTTTGTCAACCTCGCGTTTTTGTAGGAAAAATATTTCAGACCTAATAATAAAACTATACCAAGTATTGAACATTAAAAAATTTATTTTCATTCACTTTCAGTGCATTTTATTTACTTATTTGATTTTATAGGTTTTAAATGAACAATTTTTTTCTTACTTGCATTTTTTAACACTTTTTAACGCCATTTTACTCAAAGACTTTATTTTGATACTATAATTGTAAGTTTATAATAAATATTTTTTTGAATAAATTTTCACAAAAAAATTTGTTTGCACAAAATTATCGTGTCGTTTTATATAATTGTACTTTTAAAAAAATTGCATGTATCGTTAAGGGCGTAAAAAAGGTAAGATTATATTTTAATTCACAATTTTTGACATTTGTCAGTTTATGAATAAAAATGTATATAAATAAAGAGTGAAGTAATATTTTAATGAATTTACATTGTATCAGATACTGAATTGTAAATGAGAAAAATATTAAATTTTTCCATTAAAAGGTAATTCTATAAAAAAAATCGTTTTATTAGAATTCGGATGAAAATTAGCTTAGGTTGAAAACCTAAGTGATTTTCAACCCTAAATATCTTGAGTTTTAGGTGGTGAAACTCGTTAAAAATTTACATAACTCTTTATAATATATCGAAAAAGTTTTATCAGTTTTTCATAAAAGTCACTACAAGTAATTTGTTCTTGAAAATTTCATTCATACGTATTAAGTACAAGCCACCTTGGATGACATTAAATTTGGAGTATGCTGTTCTTGAATCAATTCGTCACAATTTTACAATAAACAATAAAAGCTCAATAAAAATCATTTAATACGAAGAAAAACAAAAAAAAACTTTTGAACGAAACTGTAGCTATAGAACTACCTTAACAGCAGTAAATACGGGAAAACCATTAATCTCTGTAATAATCAAATGCTTGTCAAATGCTCCACGAAATACAAAATCGTTTGTAGAAAAAAAATTCTACGAAAAAGTAAATACGTTGAATCGGGAAAAGAGGAAACAGTGTCACATTGTTTATATTCTTTCCTTACGAGATACGAGTTTCAATAACGTAACAACGACGTGCGACGAATGGAAAGATCAAACGATTATTCTTATTATTATTTAATTGAACGTTGGAAAAAAGATCAAGGACAATAAATTTAATTCGAGACAATATAATATCGAGAATAATGGAAAATTCTTCCTTTTGTTAAACTATAAAATGTTATAAAGTTAAAGAAAAAAATTATAATTCAATAAATATGTATATAAAAGTAGAATTTCAGTTCGTAAAACAACAATGAAATTATTTGTACATTTCAACGATAAATCTACTAAAGAGTACATTTATTTTTTAAAGTATTCATGTCGAAAATTACTGTAATCACTTTTGTAAAGTTCCTTACTATGATATCGTGAGTTTTGAACCTTTGGTACCATATTTGAGAGAAAATCTTCGGCTCTTATTCGTATTTTGTATATTTTTAAAAATTGATTAATTTTCAAAATAAAGAAAAATAAAAATCGGATCCGTCACTATTAAATCGTCGTTGAATCGACCTGGAATTGCTCATACATAGAAATAATCGTATGTAAAAAAATAATACATAAATATCAAAATTCGACATATCTCGCAAAACAATCAATTTTACCAAAACCTTTTTAGGGAATGTCTTCGTATATCAACGAAGTACCAAATGTCATCAAAATCCAGACATCACCACTTTCCGGAACTTTATCCGAATTGTCATATTTTCAACGACAAAAAAATAATAATTGTGTAAGTGAAGAATAAATCGAGTAAAAATTCACAAAAAAAAAATAGGTAAAAGAATACAATAAAAATATATAGTCAGTTCGAAACGTTGGAAAAAAAATGTTCCATGTACGAATAAATATCATGTGCGTGACCTTGAGAATCGAGCTAGCGTTCGCGCGAAGCTCTTCGTTCGACAGACCCTTGCGATAGATTCATAATGCGGCCAGCAAGGGATCAAACTCGCGGCAGCGCTGGCGACCTCTGCATTGCGGACTTTTCCGTTCGTCACCAAAAGTTTTTTTTTTTTTTCACCGACCTTGAAAAAAAACGTGATCTTCCCGCGACAGTGACTTTATTTTCCCACACGTGACCGCAAAAACGTGCGTTTCGAATTCACAAGATGAAAAAAAAAACGACACTGCAAAGGGACACATTGCTCACGTGTTTTTGAAAATAAAATTAATCGGATAACAGTAGTATAATGATAACAATATACTTGAAATTACATCGTGGTATATTCCATATCGATTGTGTCGTATCGATAATAATGAAAAATACATTTTTACGTTTGTAATCGATGAATATATGTATATAATTTTTTTTTTTTGATTTTTACGTTTTATAGTTGACGAAATAATTTTTCTAATTTGTTCGTTTATAACACACGAATTTCGTTTATAACACAGTTATATTGTGGTATATTCCAAATCGATTGTGTCGTATCGATAATGGTGAAAAATACATTTTTACGTTTATAATTGACGATTTTTCATTTTAAATTTTTACTTTTATAATTGATGAAATAATTTTTCTAACTTTTGTTCGTTTGTAACCAACGAATTTCCTTTTTTTATTTTCATGTTTAAAACCAACGAATATTGTTTATGTGATGAACGAAATGCACTTGCGAAATTCTTTCGAAGCGCGACAACGCTTTTATTAAACTCGTATTCAGATTTTTGAAATTTGGCACACAATCAACAAAACTCTCGAAACGCGACGTTTCGTCTGTGATCGTTGACATTAATGCTTTCTTAAGACAACGGAATAATAATAATAACAACATTGAATGCGAAGAAAATTTCAAAACAAATTACAACAACTACAAAAGAAAAAATTGTACCAATCGGTTTACAGGGATAAGTGCGATAAATATATTTCGATGGCGGGATCAATAACAAAATTGATTGTAAGTCGAATAAACGAAAAAAAAAAAATCAGCTGCAAGACGAAGAATTTTCACGATTTTATCGATTACGTGTTATGAGAATGTGAAAGCGAAAATACTTGGGATGTGAAAAAATTAGTGCCGGTGGCGAATCACCCTTAGATAGCTTTTATCTTTACTGAAACAAAAGCTTTCAGCGTGATTGATAAAAAGGAAAAGAGACGACGACCGCCCTTATTGTC
The DNA here is from genome assembly GCA_030522545.1 of Cremastinae sp. A BG-2022a. NCBI lineage: Eukaryota > Metazoa > Arthropoda > Insecta > Hymenoptera > Ichneumonidae > Cremastinae sp. A BG-2022a. Next base: position 7,910 of record JAPYYW010002039.1, on the reverse strand, counting down.
ACTTCTTCGGGTTCATCTCTTTGATTTTTCGATGCTTTTTCTTCCGAGGATTCATTAAACTACGAAAGCAGGGGATAAATCAAGAATCCATCCTCGAGCCAAAGTTCGAAGTAAAGAAAGTAAATAAAACATTTTGTGGATAAATTCAAGTAAATTCAATGAAAATTCATACCAAATGTCTGTACAAAAAAAAAATTTACAAATCGTTCGAATAACACGCTTTCTGGAATTCTACACGTTTTTTTCTACATCCTGTCGGTCTTTTTATCGAAAATTCGATTAAATCTTCTCGAAATATGACTTTTTTTTACGTTTTCGTTGAAACGATATAAGTTGCGAGCTTTGAAGAAATACGTATCTCTAATAATAAGAAAAAACAAACAAGAATTTGGAGCATTAATGAAAAAAGAATAACGAAACTCACCAAAGGGTTAGCCCACTCCTGAGCAAATGCTAAAAAACAACGATGCACTGCATTGTGTACGCGGCTAAAAGATTGACTTCGAATTCGTGAAAAAAATAAAAATAAAAGAGTATATACGTAGTTCGCGAGCTCGGAAGCAGAAGAGAGAAAGAGAGCGAGAAAGTTCGATATAAAGAACAGAGTGCGGAGAGCCGTTTGAGAACGGAGGTTATTCGAGTTGCGCGGCACGCGTTTCAGTCTTGACGTTTTTTTTTTCGGCAAGCCTTCGGTCCTCTATTATTTATTATTGGTGAGAAAAGTGTCGCGGGGTACCGTGTACACTTCCGCTACGAAATACGATGAGACAGTAACAAGCAATTGATAAAAACGAAGAAAAATGTAGGACGGATGACCGGCGAAAAACAATCCGAACGCAAGAGATTCCCGATGTACGGATGAAGGAAATAAAATGCGCGACGTACGAAGCACGACAGTCAAGAGCGAGCTCTGCCAGTAAAGTACACACGTATGCGTGTTTTTCGGGTTATTTGCGAGACACGAGTACTAAGGGATGATTCGGGCATTTCCGCGCAAGCGCCGCCCAGGCAACCCTCTTGACGCATCCGTAGCGACCTCTCTTGGATTTTCGCGGTATTACTTTCTCGCGGACCATTTCGAATATTTTTTTCTCTTCGAACGAAAAAAGTCTTACGAATTCCAATGTTTTTTTTTAATATTAATGATTACAGTTAACTGAATTAATTTTGAATGGACGATAATTTATCGTTTTTCTATAAAAATGTATTTTTAACATAATTATTGTTTTTTTCTTCAAGTAGTTGATTTTCTCGATAAATATTCAATTTGTTTGATGAAATTTGAATTTTCTTGTTAAAATAATTGATTTTAAAGAATATAATTTGCTCATTACATCCAATAATGCCAATAAAGAAAAAATAACAAAGCTGATGCCGTTACCTTTTTACGATAATCATGAAACAGCGTGAAATCAAATGTCTAATCATTATTTTCAAATTACCCCTATATTCTGTAAAATAGTGTCTCCGAGAGTTGACAGGTGTAATTTATAAATTGATTTGTCTTTCTCCCTCTCCATCTTACGAACAAATGTGTCTCCCTGTATCTCTTTTATTTGCCTCGGTGTACGTCTGCACGAGATCAAATTGTCTAATGAGCGAATATCAAACCAACAACATAATAACCCTTATTACATTGCTAATAACCGGATGAAGCGGATGCCACAGTTATCTTGGCATATTTTCTATACTCTTAGATAATTCCCATGTATATATGTACGTTTTTTTTCTAATTACATAAATTAACAAAAGTGACGTGTTATGTTTCACATGCAAATTTTTATTGGTGTGTCAGGTCCAATAAATATAATTCGAAAATAGCCCAAATTAAGGATGTATGCCCAGTCAAATCCACAGTACATCTATTTGTTTTTTAAATCTGTTTTTTATGCGCAAACAATAATGATAATACATTTTTTTGCCCAAATAGTAATTTACAGAATAAAAATAGTGCATATATTAATAAATTTCTAGAGTTTTAAATAAAATTAAGACTTGGTTTGACTACTCGAGACACAGACGTTTTGTGCAGCCAGCCAATGACAACAATGCAATTTGAAATGCCCTGGACACGAGATAATTCAATCAAGAATATTTTCGTAGATTTTCCTATTGTAGAAAGATCGAGGATAATATATGTATAGTTATAGAAAACACTTTTTCTATTTAGCTATCTTATATATATAGAACACACCAATTTTTCGCTTTTCCTTACAATTTCATCAACTTCCGGTTAAAGTAACACAGGTTCGATGTAATTTTGAATACTAATTATGTATTTGCTTTAAATCAACTGTAAAGTTGTTTTTTTTTGTTTCAATGAATATGCAGAATAACTTTTATTATATTGCTATAGATTTCAATCTCAACGAAAATTATAGCAATGAAAATAATGCCCGTAAATTACAGTTTCATATCAATGGAGGTTAAAGAAACCTCCGTAGTTTTATTCTTCAATATCTTTTTTAAATGATCGGGAACCATACTTTTTTCTTTTTCCAATCGATACAGCGTATTTCACTTTATTATCGATTTTAAATTCGCTATAAAAGTTTAAATATGTCACATTTTGGGCATACATCCTTAAAATTAATAATAATAGTAATTTCAATAGCTTTTGAATATTTTAACAATGATAACATTATAATACATTGTATTTTTTTGTAATACATCACAAATGTCAGAAGATATTCATGTTTTTGATGATTATATTTTTATATTCGGTGTGAAATAGCTTTATGACCCAACCAAACGTGAGAAACGAGAGAGCAAGCGCCACAGTCTTTTTAAATTCATACAAAACTCGTACGAATGATGAAAATTTGATAAAAGTATGGAAAACAACGTGTACTTATCGTCACAGATGAAAAATGAAATATCTGACGAGTCCGAGTACGATGCCGAGTCGGAGGAGTGCAACATTTACAAGAAAAAATATCAATTGTTGCTTGACAGATGCGAAGTATTGCAGCAGGTTGGTCGAAAAACTTTTGCGTTCACTTTCAATCATTTTACGTGAAAATTTATTTATCCGAGTGTATTTTACGTCGTAGGACAACGAGAGACTGGTTTATCGGATTCAAAGAGTGAGAAAACTTTTGAAACGCACGAGGAAAGAGAAAAAGTGAGGATTCACATTTTTTTTCAATAACTTTTGTAGGTTATGTTTACAAACGTGTGACAGAAAAAAATCTTTCTTCATTTTACCTCGATAGATTCCTGATCGATCGTCTTGATCAGCATGGTGACCGGTGGCGAGAGGCTCCGATGGGAGTTTTGGAGGAAAACAGTGTTTTTCAACCGACAGTTAAGCCCGAGAAGGGAGCAAAGGCTGCAATGCCGAGCATCAAAGAAGAAAAACCGAAGAAAGGAACCAAAAGAAAAGGCGGAAAGGCAGATCCGAATGCTCCAAAGAGGCCCGCAAATCCGTTCTTTCAGTTTTGTCAGGAGCAAAGGCCAAGGGTTATGGAAAGGCTGGCTGGAGAGCCCGAACCCAGTAAACAAGAATTGACGAGACAATTGGCCACCACATGGAAATCGCTCACTTCTGAAGATAAAAAAGTACGTCAATTATTTTTGTTGTTCAAAAAAAATTTCATTCATCGCATAATGAATTGTCGAATGATGCGTTTTGTTTCTACCATTGACAAAAACAATTTATATCTTCCGAGTCGACTCTTGGTTTATTCAATTTCCTTTGTTACTTCAAAGTAAATGGGATACAAAATTTTTTGATGCATACGCTAGAAGTGTGCACGCGTAAGCTACGTAGTGAAGAAAGAGGGGTAAATGTAAGATATGAGAGGTTCTTTGCACCGAACTTGTAAGATGAGAGTATCCACTGTAATTTATTCTAAAGTTTATCTATAAGTTTCTAATAAAGAAAATCACAGAAATGTATTATAATAAAAATGTAGCGCTATTGAATTTTCAAAAATGAAAAATTATCATTGCATCGCTATTATGTAAAAATTAATTTTCAAAAAATTGAAGATATGCATAATTTCTTTTTAATTTCAGGTTTATTACGATATGTATGAGCGTTCTAAGGAAAAATATGTAGCGGAAATGCAAATATATAACAAAAAGGCGGAAGACGCGCCATCGCAGCCTACGCTGAATATCACTCAATAGCAATATAATATTTGTAAATACGAATTCAATTTATCTTATTTCTCTCTTCTTTATGAACAAAAGTTTGTACGTGATTTATCAACTTTACGTGTACAGATTAAAACAATTATCGTGAAATGAAAATAAAATTATTTATTTATTGTGCTTTCGAAATGTTTTCATTTTTTATTTCAATGAAGAATCGTGCATGTTGAAAAATATACACAGCAAAAATTAAGAAATCAAAATTTGTACGTTGAAGGCGAAAGTACGTTATAAAATTGATTGACGCGCTGGGGTACGTGGGGTTTCTGGAATCCAGCTTTTAAAATGTTATAAAAAATAGAATTAACTATATTTTGCTGTTCTTTTTTACGAATAATTATTATTAAACTTGTTTTTCAATAAATAAAAAATGATAATATATAATTAAAACTTTCCATGGTAAAACACGAATTCAAATTTTTTGAGATCTAAAAGTTAATTAAAATAAATTTGGGCACCAGATGTCGTAAGCTTACGGTTGAACACAACACAGCTGTGATGACAAAACGCCGGTTCTAGTAGAATTGTTTTGAAAACTTCAAACATAAAAGCTTATTTTTTATTTTATAAAGTCTAATTTGCGAATTAAAATACGAAATTCTTCTCATAAGTTTTCAAAAGTCTTATTATTGTGACTCAAGACAAATTCGTGTATTTTATTATGCGAATAAAAAAAAATGAAAGGTCATTTCGAATACTGAATTGATGGACCCTTTGTTCCATTTTTAAAATATTATAAATTGTTTTTAAAAAACATCAAATCTATAAAATTTAAATCGAATGAAATGAATTGTCGTTGCCTTTAGTTTTTATTTGTAGAAATATGAAAATGCAATTTTAGGTTATTTCTTATAGTCGTGCTGAAAAATGTCCAGTACGTCAAAAGATGTCATGATTATTGACGACGACGAAGATGATTACCGAGGTTTATATTTTATATCTTTTTATAAATTTTCAAAGACATAAAAATACATGTAATAAACAATTTAAGAAAAATTTGAGAAGATTGAAAAATCAATTCACAACTTTTTATCTCAAATAGATTGTGCGCTGTAATTTATTTATGTTCTTAATTATTAATAACAATTGATTTTATTTTTCATAGCTACCGATGAGGATGAAATAAATGCTATAGACTTTGAACTTCGCCAGATTGAAAATGAGATGCAAAAGCTGGAAGATCGTAAAAATATTCTTGTCCAGAGAAAACAAAAGCTGCGTGACAATGCCCTGTTGAAGAAGAGCTTATCGGTTTCTAAAAAAAATTGGGAAACGTCAGATTTCTCATGGTCCAAAAATCTGAAAAAATCTCTCAACGAGATTTTCAAGATAAAAGAATTTCGAGAATTGCAGCTGGCAACGATGAACGCTACAATGTCAGGAGAGGACGTAATACTTGTGATGCCGACCGGAGGAGGAAAGTCGCTTTGTTACCAACTACCAGCGGTTATTGGAAAAGGCGTAACGATTGTGGTATCCCCGTTGGTTTCCCTAATGGAGGATCAATTGAGAGGCCTCCACAAGAACAAAATAAATGCCCTGATGTTGAGTTCAAAAGCGAAGAAAGACGACGTCAAGGCTGTAATGAATGGCCTGGTTGAAAAAAATTCAACGCTGAAACTGGTCTATGTAACTCCGGAATATATGGCCAAGTCCAATAGATTCATGAGTAAACTGCAAAAAGCCTTCGAAATGCGACGACTGGAAAGATTCGCGATAGACGAAGTTCACTGTTGCAGTCAGTGGGGCCACGATTTTCGACCTGACTACAAGTTCCTCGGTATCCTGAAATCCATGTTTCCAGGTGTGCCAATTCTTGGCCTGACAGCGACAGCGCCGTCTAAGATAATCGTCGACGTCCAGAAGATGCTGGAAATTCAGGGCTGCCTGGTGCTTCGGGCTTCGTTCAACAGGCCAAATTTGTACTACGAGGTTCGCAGGAAGCCATCGGACAAGGCTCTCTGTCTATCGATGATCGAGAATCTTCTAAAAACTCGTTTTGAAGGAAAGTCTGGAATAATTTACACGACGACGATAAAAGAGGCGGAACAATTGACGGGAGATCTTCGAGGAAAGGGACTGAAGCTTGGCTGCTACCACGCCATTCTCGAGGCTGATGTTCGAACGAAAGTTTACAACAAGTGGGTAAACGGGGATTATCAGGCGATCGTCGCGACGATCGCTTTCGGCCTCGGAATAGACAAGCCGGACGTCAGGTTCGTTATTCACCATTGCGTTTCAAAATCGATGGAAAATTTTTATCAGGAGAGCGGACGAGCTGGACGAGACGGAAGGAAGGCAGCGTGCATCGTTCTTTACCGATTGCCCGATATCTTCCGCCTCAGCACCATGGTTTTCCAAGACAAAGTTGGCCTACAAAATTTGTACAAAGTTCTAGAGTATTGCTTGGATCCCGTTACGTGTCGGAGAAGTCTTATTGCCACGCACTTCGAGGAGAAATGGTCCTCGACCGATTGCGCCCAGATGTGCGATCACTGCAAGAGCAATTGCAAAAAAAAGTCCGTCGACGTCGGGCCTTATTGTCGCCAGCTTTACCAGATCATGACGAAAGCGGTCCAAAGCGATACAAGGCTGACACCCTTGAAGCTCATCGACGCCTGGTTCGGCAAGGGCCCTCCGGCCCACCGGATCTCTTCCGTTCCAGTGCCCAAATTTAGCAGAGAGGCCGCCGAGTCCATTGTCGGTCATCTTCTTGTAAACGGTTACTTGCAGGAAGATTTCCATTTTTCAGCGTACTCGACAATCACCTATCTCAAACGTGGACCCAAATCTGGACTCGCTTTGGACAATGGTCACAAAATTATGTTTGATTGCGACGAAAACGTTAAATTATAAGGTTTTCGATCGGAAGTTGAGATCGAAAAAAAACTTTTTTCCTCCGATCGTAAAGTGCTTTTTTTTTAAATTAATAAGCACGATGAACAATAAGTTTATTGTCTCGAAAAACTCAAAACTATTCTTATTTGAGTTCTCGTTCCTATGAACGAGATAATTTTTTATTGTGTCCATTTCAGTTGTGAAATGCGTTGAAATGAATGTTTAACATCTAATAATTTATGATTCAGTATTTAAGAAATAAAAATACATACTTTTTTCACGTGGTATTAAAAATAAGACTCCATTTCTAATATTGAATTTCAATTGAAAGTTATGTAAATAAAAGAGACACACGATGAAAACAGCAGATAAAGACAGGATTGAAAATAATAAATTAATCTAACAAAAATATGAAAAATCAACAGGTTACACTCCTGTTAATTTTTCATATTAGTTAATGAGTTAGTTAGTTAGTTAGTTAGTTAATGAGTTTCACGCTCTCGTAATAATACGGGAATTAAAAAAATTAAATATCACCACTATTTTTTCGCATTTATAATTAATAAATAGAAAAAATTATTTCCATATTTTATTTTTATGAACATTCAATATTTCAATATTCAATTTTGATTTTTATATGAAAAAATCAATTTATATTTTTTTCGATATAGCGTACTTTTTTTAAGTACGTATTTTAGAGATTTTGTACATAGAAAACGGTACATATTTCCCCGTAAGAAATTTCTCTCAGGAAGGTAATTCCTAAAAAGTACAGAAAAATTAAAATTTCTAAAAAATATTCAAATTACATAAACGACTTTTCTACAATTTTATTATAAATTCAGACAAAGATAATTCTTCAAAAATACATAGACCATGAGTATACTTATAATTTATATTGAAAAGTCTATCAT
>JAPYYW010002038.1:0-23293 GCA_030522545.1 Cremastinae sp. A BG-2022a | reverse complement strand
AATTTTTTGAAATTTTAAAAATTCAATTTTAAGAGCCTATTCGATCGGAAATTTTCCGTAGATAACGAAAATGATAATTATTCGTGGCGCAATCCAACATTTTATATTGAAAAATTCAAAAAACTGATCGAAAAGTCAATTTTTTCGATTTTTCAATATGAATTCTTGAATTTCGCCCCGAATAAGTAGCATATTCGTTATCTACAGGAAATTTCCGATCGAATAGGTTCTTAAAATCGAGAAAATAAAATTCAAAATTTTTTGAAGGTATACCCCTTAATTATTATTACTATTATTACTTAATATTATTATAATTATTCGGGGCGAAATTCAAGAATTCATATTGAATGAGCCAAAAAATTGACTTTTGGATTAGTTTTATCAATTTATCAATATGAATTCTTGGATTGCGCCCCGTATAAGTAATATTTTTGTTGTTATCCGCAAGAAATTTTGCCATCAAATATTCTGTTTTAAAAAGAGACATGAAACTGATAATCAATTTATAGAGCGGCGCATTAAACGAAATTGTAAGTATACGCTTAGAATAATTGTAAAACATCGATTCAAACGTGTTGAAACGGAAAAAGCGGCCGCGTTGCTGCTCGTATTATTATAATATTTGTCACTTTTCGTTGATGACGCCGCGAATAAAAAGTATATATATATGTTTTTTATTGTTTTATTGTATTTCTTTTTTCTATTGCTATACTGCGTATACATATAGATATAGTATGCAATGCATGCTGGGATTCAAATGCAAAAAACAATAAAAGACACGGTTGTATAAATGTGTTTCGCTTTGGCGTAATGCAATTCGCGATTCTAATCGCCGAGAACGAGCTCGGCTCCCCATTCCACGCTCGAGGAATAACAATGAATTTTCTTCTCTATATATATATATATAATGCAAAATAAGAAGCCCGCGTACACGCGCGCTTCTTCTTTTTTTCTTACAGCAGCTTATTCTTTATCTCTTATTTCCCTCCGCGCGAGGATCTCGGACGACCGGGAGATTTTCACCGCGATTTTATGCGTGCGGAATACACACGCGTCTATTTTTTACATATATACTATATATATATATATATATCGAATGAAAATCGACTCGCGTTTCGCGCAAGAGATTAAACAGGACTAGCGATCGCATTACGCGTTTTACGCACTTTATCCGGCGCATTTCTTTTTCATTTACATGTCACGACGATGATAATAGTAGCATTTATTATGATAAATCTTTGCGGGTTCTTTGACTCTCTGCTTTTTCGACTTGCGACTATAATACGCACATACATAATATTATATACTCGCTTCTTTTGGAACAAAACAAATGCTGTGGACAGCGCACGAGAGAGAGATGTAGTATATACAATATATTGTCTCCTTATGCATATAATATATTTGGAGCGCGCGTTATATTTCAATCTCAACGTTATGCTGCATGGACTCTGCTAAAGATCATCCTCTCTCTCTCTCTCTCTCTTTCTCGCGAGCAACAGATTCTTTTTACGTGTGCATTTATTTAAATATATATATATATATAAAAAAGAACAAAAGGAGAATATATCGCTCCGGCGCCAGGGTACACAATTCGTGTGGGTCGTGAGCGCGGTTTTCCTTGTTGGGACACGGAACAACAGCCGAGAGCAACTGCGCTCAAGTGTCCTATGTACATATCCAAGGCTATATTTTTTGCTTAAATATATACGAAAATTATATATTATGAAAAATACATTTTATTTTAATCCATCAAGTAAAAAAGTGTAAACCGCATCAGTATAAATGTATATACTTTTACTTTTTTATCCTATAAAATTCATTTTATTTTCAAAAGCGGAAACATTAAAATATGAATATTTATTAAAACGTAAGAAGCGATATATATATATGTATATAATGGAGATGTCTGCGTCGAATGATTCGGTATAATAAGTAAACATTTTTACTTTATTCCTCTATAAAATTTATTTTGCTCTCAAAATGCGGGGAAAAATAAAGAAAGTGAAATATATCCAAAAATACATGATGTAATATACGTAATAATAAGGGGAAGCATCAGGAGCATCGGAGAAGCTGCTCCGGCGCATATAATACGCATATATTGTATGCATTATTGTTCCAGTTGCAAATTTTTCTCTTGCGTATTAAGCAAACGCGAGATATACATAAACATTGTATATACGTATAGTATATAGTATATAGGGATGAAAGAGGAGGACTCGTGTATTTCCCCGCGGTTGGGGGTATTATCTCCTCCGTGTGCGTCGTGTCGTGTCTTCTCCTTCTCCTCATCCCCCATTATTCCCGCATCCCCACCCGTTTCCCCCCTCCCCCCTCCCCCCTGTGCATTACTTGTTTTGTTGTTGTTCTTCTTGTTGTCTTATTATTATTATTATTATTATTATTATTATAATTATATATTCGTACAAAAAGGAAACGCGGGCGGGACGCGTCCGCACTATCATTATTCTTTTCCCGCATTTCTTTATATATTTATTCATTTTTCTCTCATTTATTCTTTCTCGCGCATATATGCGTATACATATATACACGTATATGTACCTTATTCAACCTATGTTTGTATGTAAAAGTCTATAAATTCTTATTTTCTTTATCATTATTTAAATTCCGTGGACAAAAGCAGAGTGCGCGCACGAGAGAATAAGAGGACACACGCGTAGCTCGCGGTGGCCGCTGATGCTAAAATAGCCCCTGCGATATGATGCGCGGAGAAAATATTATACAATACATATATTGCGAGATATTATATTCTTTATCGCGTTTTGATGCTCATCGCCGCGGGATCATGCGATTGATGCTTTTGCGACGAGAGCTGTGAGATGCTGATGATGAGTCGAGAATCGCGCGAAATACGCATCAGCATAAGCAGCTATGTGTCATGTTTCCACACACGGCGTGGATGAGTGACACAAGTGCGAGTTTCGCTCCTGAATAAGCTAAACTCCGTATCAATAATAAAAGGATAATATATATAATATATAGCGAGCATCAGGAGAGACCGGAAGCATCAGTGCGATTTTTTGCTCGATTAATCGCGCGATCCGGCCGAGTTATATATGTATGCGTATATATACATCGTATATCATCGTTACTATCATTACTCGCAATTCTCGTTCTCCCTCGTGCGGGACCTCCTAACAATATAAATACATATACAATAGTATGCGTACATACTTTGGGAATAAATAATATACGGGATGTTTAGTCGAATAAGAGCAAGAGAATAAGTATATTAAGATATATAATAGGAATATAACGCGCGCTCGCACAAACAGCACGCTCTGCGAAAAATTGCGAAAAATCCTGATTTTTTTTTGTTGCATCTCGAACGCTCACTCTTGATGCCCGCGAATGCAAAAGCAGCTTCCTTTTCCATTGTTCGAGGACCGTGCGCCGCGAACCCTATATAATATACACACTATATATATAGCTGCACATGGTGAACTCGCACGCCACGTTACTTTTTTTTTTTTTTTTTTCTTTTCTTTTTTCATCCAAAGGACTACCGAGTTGCACAAATAATATTTCTGTTCGACGATAAATAAAACTCTCGCGTGTGCGGTCTTCCATTCCTATATTATTTTCCTCTCTTTTATTCGCCCTCTCTCTCTCTCTCTCTCTTTTTCATAAACTCGAATTCTATTCAAGTTAAAAAATCGCACTCGTCCACCATCGCAAGCTTATATTTTAACCGCCTTTCTTCTTTCTCAATTGTGCATATAAATATATATATATCTCGATGAGTTTTGGTTAATGTGCGTTCAACTCTCATCATCATCGCGGATATGACATCGAACCTCTCGCGGGGGAGGTATCGTATACCTTTTATTTTATATTCGATATAGCTTTCATTCGGTCACGCGAGAATGTCTTACGATGAGTATAGTGGGGGGCGAAAAAGCTCATCTCCGATGCGGGAGCATCAGGAATAAACGGACACACGCGAGATGATCCCTGGCTCACAAACCTCATCCGTGCGAGCACATTTTTTTTAAATATATATAATCCTCAATATTATATGTATATTCGAGCGTAAAAATAAATATGTGAGATGATGCGATCGACAGCCCCCCCCCTCCCCCTTTATTATTCCGCGCGTGTGATAATATAAAAGAGGGAAAAAACTTTTGATATTTTATTGAAATATATATACATTTTGGCAATAAATTTCCGCCAAGACATATTTTACGTTTTCGCACGCATTTATTCGCTTTTTCGAAATATAATAAGGAGATTAATTGTTGATGCGCTCGTGGAGACGCCGCGTATCGTTTTTTTTTTCCTAGCGAGACAGACAATCTCGGCGGCGGGGAGAAAAAACGACGACGGGAGCAGAGAGGGAAAAAGAATGGGAGAACGGGGGGGGGGGGGCCGAGACGAGAAGACTTTCCGCAAGACAGCCATTTAAGGCGAGGACATTTCGTTCTGTCACCCCGCGCGTTCCCTCCTTCTCCTCCTCCTCATCGCGCGCACACACTGAGATGAGACCACCTACGCGTCGTCGTCGTCGTGTCTTTGGTCCTCTCGCTCCTCATCCCTGCGATGCTGATGCTGGCAAACGGCGTCCACTAATATATTTACGCGCACTCTCTGCTGTCGTTCCTCTGCTTCCGTACCCCCCCCCCCCCCCCCCCCCCCCCCCCCCCCTCCCCCCCCCCCCCCCCTCATCTTCTTTTTATTCTCCTTAATATTCCCTCGATTCTCTCTGCCCCCCACCCCCTCCCCTCTTCGCATCAATAATATTATATATGTATATATCTTTTAAAAAGATATAGATATAGCGCCGGCGGCGCATATATAACATGTATATCGTGATGTCCCCGTGATGAAACGTGTGTGCATGTCCTAGCTTTATTATTCATCCTAGCTCTGATGCTCAATATACGCACCAAATCGCGATACACCCCCTTTATACTGGCGAAATTCCAATTAATTATCATATACCGGAAAGAATATATAACACACGTTGATGCCTTACATTCGAGGATGATAATAAAATATAAAAGAGAAAACGCGCGGCGCGGTCTCTGCTTGGCTTTCGAAAAAGATGCGAGTGTGCAGCAGCTATAGGATTCCATGCGCATGGAATAAAAACATAGAGGTTTACGTTTGTTTCGCGCTCGAGATGAGATTTCAAGTGCAGGCACTCGATGCCGCGCGCTCTTATTTCTCATCTCTGCCATCAGCGTGTCTCATATGCGATCGGGCTATACGACGTATGCGGCTGATGGATTATTAAGGGGCCTCTCCAAAATAATAATTTTTCCAAGACTTATTATTATTCTTAATACTTATTTTGTTGATACATCAGCTCTCGCGATCAAAATCTTCTACATAATATATAAATAAGACACATTTTATAATTATGTTTTAAAATGGGCATGCAGAGAGGGCATGCACGATGCAACGTCATCATCGCGTTGCCGGTGCATGTCACCCATTTATGCGATTTTTATGATTAATCTGCGTATATACACAATATGCGGTGGTTATCGCAGGCCTCATGTGTCCTTGTACATCATATATTATTATATACGATATACGCGCGCACGGCTCTGATGATGAGCAACTATACATATATGTATAGTCCCGTGCAGGACAATTTTTTTATTCTTATATATATTATTTTCGCTTATAAAATTCATCATCATATACTCATCAATTAATATATTTATAAATATATATGATAAATATTATCTCTGATGTCCACAAAATTACTTAAAAATTACACAAACAACATGTGCGCGCGCGCGCGTATTGCTTGAACAAAGCGCATGCGCGGTGAGAAAATTTTGAGAGTCAACTGTCGCACGATAAAGGCTGAAAACGAATGTTTAACTTTATATACAATTCATGCCTGATGATATAGTTTTATCTTGAATAAAGATTTTTTTTTTTCCAGGATGGTGAGAGATTATTCGTGGGTGCGCCCGGTAGTTGGTACTGGCAAGGTGAGTTTCCAAATTCCTATATTATTCGCGTATTATTTTTGTTTTTCATTCGATCGAATTTCAAGGGTTTTTGCCGACGACATGAACATTTTTCGCATATTTGTATATTTTTTGTTGGAACAATTGCAGGTCAGATGTACTCGATTCCGTCCTCAAAAGATTATCCATTTGCACCGCCCCGGCAGGAACTTTTCGGTGCCGTTTCAGGTACCTCGGATTTCGAAGGTGTTACACATATACGCTGTAGTTACGCAAGCAAGCAAGCAAGCAAGCAAGCAAGCAAAAAAAGCAGATGCGAGAGCCAAAGAGCAATACATAATACAAGCAATATTATGCCACAGTTGTTCCAAAACTCCAACCCTCCCCTTTTACCATCAATATACATATAATATACATTACAATAAGATACCCCCCCCCGCATTATCGCAAATTAATATATCTTGCGTGTTTTTTTTTTTAAATTTATTGTTGTTATTATTTTACGAAATAATATTAGCCAGTAAATTAACAAAATGTTTTGTCCCCCCTTTGAGCATACCACGCAACAAAATTGATCTTCATCACCGCATTTGAGTAATCGACATTTTTTTGAGTAATCGCAAGTGGGTATATATAATAATAATAATAATGATGATGATAATAATATTATTGGATTTTGTTTTGGGTGTGGTTGAAAAATAATCTGATGTGGAACGAAAAAAATTTATTTTTATTTCGACTCAACCCAAACCGGATCCCGACTCATCACGTATTATTTTTATAATTATACTATATATATATATATATATATATATATGTTTCAATCGATTTTGAGAACCTCCCTTGACACCCTGCTTGGCAGTGCTCCTAATTTGCATCATTAATATATACAACATATATTGTATATTGAATATTAATATGCGAGAGTATATATTAACTGGTAACACCCCCCCCCCGCCTGAATAACATATGAGCGAATCATTTTGTTTTTTGTTTTTGCTATATACAATATACTCGACGAGATAATCCGCGATTTCAAAATTTGTTGAGCCAATAAGAGCGAAAATAATCCATGACAATGTTCTCTCTTCTTCTTCTTTTCTTTCATTCGTTTATTCGACGTGATGTGTTTGATTCGTCGTTTTACTGCCAGAGGGGGTTGAAGTCGAGGGTGGTCTAACAGGTGTGGGCGAGCTTCAATTACAGCTTCCTCTCGTTTGCAGACCCCGCGTGTTGCAGTTTTTAATCAACAGAGACACCCCCCCCCCTCCTCCTCCTCCTCTATACCGATATAATAATCCCCATTCACGGCCACGAATGAATTTTTCGAAATTATATTTCAATTTGGCGTAACCTATACCCGTTTTTGTTTTTTGTTTTGTCACTCTTTTCCAAATTGCCGCACTTTTTTCGATATCTTCAAGTCTGAATTGAAATGAATTTTTGAAAATTGATTGGCGCAACAAATACTAAAAAATTTATTGTCATGGGACACATAATATATTTGACTTATCAACTACATTGTATTTATTCAAGCGTCGAGATTTTCGATAAACAAAAGCTTCGTAAAAGATAACCGAGCGGGGATCGCGTCGACGCGACTATATATATTGGTTGCGCGCGAGCTTGAACGCTAGATTAAACACACACGCTGAATTAAAAATTACATATACCAGAGAGCAGGAGAAACAATAAAATATAGTATAACTTGTGGTAGCAAGTGCTGGCGAAAATCATTTGCCTCTTATTATTATATATATATATATATTTATATGCGGATATATATAACAGGTCGCGACGTTTATATTTCACAGGTCAAACGTACACGCAGGCTGTCGACAATCACGATAAAGTCATGTATACGAAGGAAGCCCCCAAATGGGAGGATGACAGTTATCTCGGATATTCCATCGTTTCCGGAGATTTCGTTGGCAAGGGTGACGATCGCGGGAGCGCCGTTGGAATGCCACGCGGAGCGGAACTCTACGGAAAGGTTTCCATCATAATCTTTCTGTTATTCTCCTTTGAATATACATACAATACATATATTTGCTAATATTTTTTGGGGGGGGGGGGAAAAAACAGGTCGTACTGTTAACTTCGGCGATGGGCCACGTTCGAAACATAACTGGCGAGCAAATGGGCAGTTACTTTGGTTACGCGCTCGCCGCGGGTGACGTGGACGCGGACGGCTACGACGATCTCATTATCGGTGCGCCAATGTTCACGATCCCCGAGAATACCGAGATGAACATCGAGACTGGAAGGATTTACGTATTTTACGGGAAGGGACCGGAAAAATACGATCTCTATCACGAAAGGTTGGCGCTATCTGCTTATTCCTCAAATATATTTTTATATAATATATGTACATATTAATATGAAATGATGCGGATGAGATAAAATGGAGATAAAAATTGGAAAGGAATGAATAAATATGTTGCAGAGACGGGGAGACGAATCGTGGACGGTTCGGTATGTCAGTGGCATATTTGGGAGACATTGATCGTGACGGGTATGGAGATTTCGCGGTCGGAGCACCGTACGCCGGCTCGGAGGCTCGGGGGGCGGTGTACATCTACCTCGGCTCGCCCGAGGGCGTCTCGCACAAGTATTCCCAAGTAATATACGCCGAGGAACTCCCGACGAGGGTCGACACATTTGGATTTTCAATCGCGGGCGGCCTCGACCTCGACAACAATCTCTATCCCGACATGGTAGTCGGATCGTACGAGAGCGGAACGGCAATGTTCTTCCGATCCCGTCCCGTCATTAACATGCTCCCCAACGAGACTTATGTCCAATTTTTCGGAAGCACCTCCCACAATAATAATCTCATATCCCTCGAGGACCGCCAGTGCGTTCTCTCGGACGGGACCAGAGTCGCTTGTCTCCAGCTCAAAGCTTGCTTCAAGTACACGGGGGACGGTGTCCTCTCTCGTTACAATTTCAACGTCCAGTACGTCCTCGACGTAAAGAAAACGACGAAATCTCCGAGAATGTGTTTCCTCGAGCTCGAAGGGAGACACGCCATGAATCAGACGATAACCGTAGATCGGAATCAACAGTATTGTCGAACGGTCAAAGTAATTACATATACATACATATATTATATGTATTACAATAATATACATATATCGGATTCTTCTTCTTATTTTATTGATGATGTGTATTCTATTTCAGGTGTACGTAACACCAAACATTCGCGACAAATTGACCTCACTCGATGCCGAGATGCGAATCGGCCTCGCGGACGAGAGATGGAAGGACGATCGCGATCGTGATCCCTCCCTGGTGCTGCGTCCGATAATGGCGACGACCTCTTCCCGCAGGGACACGGTCTCGATATTCAAGAACTGCGGCTCGGACAACATCTGCACGCCGGATCTTCGGATGAGCTGCAAATCGAACGTCGCGAAATATCTCCTCGGCTCGGACAAGAGGATCGAGCTCGAGGTTACCGTGGAGAACGCTTACGAGGACGCCTTCGAGGCGACGTACAACCTCGCCCTACCCCCGGGAATAGATTACATAAAGATCGAGAGAACCGAGGCCGCGGGCAACTTTCCCCCGGTCCACTGTTCGCCGCCCAAGCCGAGCAACAACAACAGCCTCAAGTGCGACATTGGCAATCCGCTGGCAAAGGGGAATCTCGTCCGTTTCACGGTCCTGCTCCAGCCAATTACGATCCAGCAGGAGATCTCCTCGTACGAGTTCGAGATGAGCGTAAACTCGTCAAATTCCGAGCCGGCGACGACGATGCACGACAATCACCGGCAGCTCTCCCTCAAGATCTGGGTCGAGACGGAGATGCTTATCGAGGGCGAGAGCAAGCCGAAGGATCTCTTCTACAATCCCGACAACTATACCGACGGCCCGGCAAACATAACGACCGAGCTCGAGTACGGCCCGGCGTTCACCCACAATTACACGATTAGGAATCGAGGCCCCTCGAGAATCGAGCAAGCAGTCCTTCACTTTCGCTGGCCGGCGGCGACTCTCGCCAGCGAGGATCTCGTTTACCTCCTCGAGCAGCCCGAAACTTCCGGGCCGATCGTCTGCCAACCGGCGAACGCGAATCCCCACAGTCTCACGCTCGAGCACAAGCATCGTTCTTCCTCGAGCCACGCTTACGTTGACTCGAGGCCGGCACAGCCCTACTACACGACCGGCGGCGGCGGCAGCATCAGGCCATCGGGCCCGAGAGTAACCATACCGAGCAACAATAACGACGTTACGTCCAGGCCGTCCAACTCGGTGATGGTTGGACAAACGAGCAGCAGCTCCTCCGAGAACACAACAACTCTGACCGACAAGGTAACCATTATCGAGGACGACTGGAGGAATCACGGGGGCATTGTTACGGCTGTAAACGTAACGAGGACCCTTGCAGAGCACAGTTACGAAGAGGAGGAGGAGGAGAATAAACCGAAAGAGTGGATCTACGGAACCGAGAGACACTATTACGATGAAAACACCGCCGGGGATGGCAGCCTGACTCACGGCCTCATCGGAGCAGCAGTAGGAGGAGGAGGAGGAGGGGGGGCCTCCGTCCTCGCGACCGGGATAAGGCAAAAGAATGAGCACGAGGATATCTCACGAAGGAAGAACACGACGTCTGTGCAGGAGCTCGAGATTATTCTGGATAACCTGGCGAGAGACTTGGTCGGGTACGAGCTGTACGATCGCCAGGGGAACAAGTATCTTCAGTTCCTCGGCAGATTCCGAGTTTCCCAGGACAACAAGGAGTACATTGAGTTTAAAAACGGGCCAATGCTCCCGCTCGAGAATCGCTACGGATCCCAGAGTTACGCCCTCGACGGATCCGACTCTCGCGAGGCTCGTTTCGAGAGGATCCACGGCCAGGTTGTTATCTCGGACAACGGACAGGGTTACGTGTTGCTAGACGACGCCAGGAGATTCCCCATAAAAGGCTTGTACACGTACCATCATCAACAACAACAACAACAATATGAACACGGTGAGACTAAAAACGAGGAATCCTCGTGGAATTCTCGTAACTCGTGGACTTACTCGTCGAGCAACTCCCGGCGGCAGAGACGGCAAAAATTGCCGGACGACGACTCCATCACAGTCCTCGAGGACTTTTATAAGGACGAGTACACGAGCCATCGGAACAATAAGAGGGAGGCTCACTACGAGGCTTACGACTCTACCGATGATTTCCCGTCGGACATGACCGCCGTCACCAGCCAGGAGGCCGCCGCCGTTTTGCCGCTCTGCGAGGCAACCCGGTGCGCGACTCTCCGTTGCACGATTGGACGTCTCGAGAAGGACGAGGAAGTATGGCTCAGCGCGAGGTTCCGGGTTAAAGCTGCGACTCTCAAGAAAATTGCTTTCCGGGAGGAAGTCAAAGTTTCGACGCAGCTTATAAGCCAAGTTACGAGATTGCCCTCGATAGGGAAGCCTGCGAGCAAAATAATCAAGAGTCACGAGATCTTTACCAACTTGCAACCGAAAGCACCCGCCCCCGAACCGGACCTCGTCCCGCTGTGGCTCGTCGTTCTTTCCGCTTGCGCTGGAACGATTATTCTTCTCCTTCTCATTCTCCTGCTCTACAAGGTATATTCTTATTATTATATTTTATTCTCTTCTCCGCACAGACGCGCCCTAATATCGCCTTTTACTTAAATCCATCCCCGTCCCCTGTTTTATATTTTTTCAGTGCGGTTTCTTCAAGAGAAACAGACTGACCGACGCTCCGGAGAGACAACCGCTCAACAGGAACGGTCATTTCCACGGAGATGATCACTGAGCGATTATTTCAACCGTTATACAGCGAGTTATCGCTCAGGATGCAGCCACCGCGTGCCTTCACTCATCCCTTAACAAACGCCAATCCTCACTGACGACACAACACGCACAGCAATATTCGACGCGAACAATTCCTCTTTCATCATCCTTTTCTTTTTCTTCCCCCAGCATTATTATTATTATTATTATTATTATTATTATCCTTTCAACGAACCAACAACTTATTATCTCTCCGTTTCCATTTCATTTCTTACACTTTTACTGCCAAATGAATACTCCTTCCCGCAGCTCCCGCAGCTCGATCTTACAAGTTTCTAGTCAGAAACGTGTTTCTTTTTTTCCCCCCTCCCCTTATTTTGTGTGTATATTATTTGAACTGCGCAACGCGCGCGCCCCCTGGTTCGAGCTTATACCGTCATCACACACAAAAATCTCGAACTTTGTATCATGTTCACTTTTGTACTTGTCAGTTGCGGGAGCAATTTACGACGCGACATTTTTTTAACGAGCTCCCAGCGAGACTTATATATCTTATTTTTTAACGTATAGACAATTGCACTGTCAGACATTCGTCGAGTGTGCCTAACTTTACTAGCCTCTCTCTCTCTCTCTCTAGACGTTACTAGACGTTGAATGATTTTTTTGTAAATCGTATATACAGTACGATTGTAAAAAAAAAGAAAACAAATTCGCGAGAACCTTTCGAACAGAAAAGTTTAAGAGGTTTTTTTTTATTTATTAAAGATAGTAGTATTATTACTTTGTTGTTGCGCGTAGTACACTCATCGCAGTGGGACGAGGATAGAAAAAAAAAATAGGAAACTGGACATTTGTCGCGGGGACGGTCCAGGATACGTGTGTACAATCTGTAAATTATTAATTCCTTACTAAACGTGTATTATGGAGTAGCCTAACTGATGCAATAATTGAATAAATAATAAAAGAGGAAGAAGAAAATTAACGTTTAGCGAGTGTCGCTCGATGATGCCGAGTTCCGCAGAGGAATTCTGAACTGACGTGTACATACAGACTTAAGGTTTTAATATTAAATATATGAGACTATTATTACTACTTGTATTGATTCAAGATTTGCGGAAGGATTTTTCACACCTCTCCTTGTACGTTTTTTTGTTTTGTTTTGTTTTTTTTTTAAACTGAAACTCAAATCTGGTTATTGAAAAAAAAACACATTTATTGGAAACCGTAAATTACGTAACAGCAACAAATGTAAAAAAATGCACATTCACTATCGACAGTACGTATACTTGATTTTCCTTTTTTTTTTTTCATCAATCTCACTCGTTTAAATTAGCGATTTAAAAGAAAAAGTAATAAGATCGCGTCCAAACATCCAAAAATATACCTTACGCGGTAGACTTGTTCAATATCTTATTCAAATTTCGAAATTTCATTCTCTCCCTGGCTCCTTTTCTCTCTGTCACTCGCTCACTTTTTTTTTAAACGTATATATATAAAAATAGTCCACAATAGTGTACAATTATCAATGATTTTCCTTTGTATATTATTTGCTCTTATCGGTTATTCGCGGCGTGGAATAAAGATTTTCATTCCTTCGCTTTGTAAAAGAAAAGAAAAATCTGCCAAGGTGATCGAGACAATATACATTAATTGGATATTTAAAAAATGACGGACCGAGTGTTAATTCGGAATCGAATCGCCGCTGTGCTTCATCGATTTCCAATACATTAAATAATCGTTTGAATTCTTTGGCTAACTTACACAACAACTGATCGACGAAATGTTCAATTATTCAAAACGCGGGGGGCAGTGTCAAAATCGTAACAACTCCCTAATTCATTAAAAACTATCGGACAATAATATATTATTTACAAATACATTTAGACATCACGTGTATGTAGTCTGCTCGCAATGGGAAGAATACGAAAATGAAGAAATTCTTCTTCACATTTGCAAACCTCACCATGCACTATCTAACGATCAGAATGTAGTTACAAAAAATTGGATTATAATCTGCTGCGCGCAACTCGCATAATCTCACAATGGATAACTGCTACGTACATAAATGAAATCAAAAAATTGATTTCTAAAACAAATAAACGACTCTCTTACCTTACCTTGAAAAAGTTGTCATTTTAATTCTTTGTATAAGGCAATGTACGTTCATTTGAATGCGGTATAAGAAAAAACAAAAACAAAAAAAATTATAAAACGCATACTTTTTCCAAGGTTTCGAGAGTGTTCATTTCGTAACGAAATTCTCATTATACCCGTAAAAATTACACCGTCTTGTGAGTGATTTTGTTATTTGATATTTCATTTTGTTAGTGATCTTGCGATCAATTGAGATTGTCCCGCAGTTGCGAAATGCTGCAAATTCTCAATATTTCGTAAAAATCAATCGAAAAAATGCAGAGATTGAAATAACTTGCCTGATTTGTTAGTAAATTTTTACAAATACACTCTCTCTTTTTTTTTAAATTCTTTTATACATATACTGCCAAATAGCAAACTGTTGGCATTATTATTATTATTTGAGAATTTGCAGATTTCAAAGTCCCAGTATGGACGAATTGCGTAAAGAGTACCCATACGCTCTGTGTGTTACCTTTCCTTTTTTTTTTTAAATTACTGTTTAAATTATTAGATCACAGGTACTGGATCTTGGGATACGGATGTGTCTTCGTCTGACCAGCTTTCTGGCACCTGAGAGTAAAAAAGGAACAAAATAATAATAATAATAATAATAATAATAATAATAATAATAATAATAATAATAAATCCTCGAGAGACTCGTAAATATTTGTTCGAGAATTACCTTCCACTGCAAATCATTCCCGATCGAGTACAATTCTTTGAGAGCCTCAAGGAGCTTTCCACTGTTCTTCAATTTAACGTATTTCCGATAGAGCTCTAAAGCGGCTCGAGCGTCCTCCGTCGAGTCGTGAGTCTCCGACTGAATTTTTTTACCCAAAAAGTGCCACGTGAGGAATCGCAGCGAGACCATGCGTCGATGAGGTAAATGGAACAATAGAACTGTATCGACAATTTGCTCTGGTGGAACAACCAGATTAATCACTCTGTAAAGCAACAAAAGAGTTTTTATGAAACATTGACTGGCAATCTTTAAAGAAAAATCGACGATAAAAAGTAACCTAAAATCATTTTTCAAGCCATGACCAACGAATATTATTCCATTATCCACGAGAAATCGCAGTTTTTGGTACGTCGACTTTAGCGTCGTGAGATGTTTGCTGCTGAAATTCGCGTCCAAATCACCCGGCTGTATGCCACTGAATTTCGTCAGATAATCTACCACTTGTTCCTGGGTGCTGATATAATCATCTATGAAAGGTGTCCCTTCAAGTGGCCCTTGTCTGCCAAAAAAACAAGTTTGTTTTATATTTCATAAATTATTATTTTTTTGGTTTATATATATATGGGCGCATCGGTTATTGAAACTCGTACCCTCTTATGCAAGTTATTCTTGCAACTGACATGTGGCTTGGTTTTATCGTCGACATTTTTCCATCGCTCCGAAGCTCCGATTCTTTCTGGTTGAGCGTTACAAACTCGGCATCAATTCCAACGAGTTCCCCTGGATAAATCTCTACGTTTAACGAATTCTCTTGTTCCATTTCATCTCAAAAATAGATTTAAACAAACATATACTAACCCTTTTTCGGCATTTCGTCGGAAGTCAGAGGGGTAAACGTGATGCCGCGAGTCCCGCCACTTCGAGCGATGCATTTATCCTCGCCGAATACGTCGTAAGTCAGCGGACTGACAAACGGCGTGGGACCCAGAGCCTTCGAGGCCGTCGTATAGTGCAAAATGCAAGGTACTTTCCAATCAAGATTGAACCAAACCGCTTCCTGAGGCGTTACAGCGGATATACTGAAAAGGATATATTATTTCATAACTACCGAAAAATACCCTTTATTTTCATCATTCTCAAACATCATATATACTAATATAACAAGTTATTACATCTTAAAATCGTTACCTAAAATCGTTGAAAATATACCACTGAGCAACCGCACTTCCGGTTGATCGCTCGTGATACTCGGGACTGACGCGCACGAGTGCGACAATGTGTCGGCAATCTTCGCTGCTCTTATCGTCGACGTAACAGACGACTGCGCTCAAAATGTACTGACGCTTCGTTACCCTGCTCGAATTCTCTTCACTCCCGGAATTATCCTTTTCCCTAGTAGAGCCACCAGCCTCCTCAACTTTGTCCGCTGTTTCTGAATCGTTTTCCGATTCAGCCTTCAAGCCGTTTTCACCGTTCTCGACGACGATTATCGATTTTTTCGTATTCTCGTCGTCGTCGGTCGATTCGCTCGGACCGAGCTTGTCAAGTTTTCCCACGGACAGGTCGCCGTTTTCATTAAGCCTCACCTCAATCACGTGAGGAATCCACGAATGCGAGTAATAAAGGTGACTCGGGGGAGGCGCTGGCGACTGGCACGGTGCAGAAGTTGAAGTCTGCATCGGAGTTGCTTCTGCAATCAAGCCACAATAATAAATACACATCACACCGAATAACGGGCATTTAACAATTCATCATAATATTATTAATAATAAAACAAAAAATAGCTTACCCGTCTCTTTGCCAATATGCCTAAACCTGCATCCACTTCTGATGCAATTACCTCCATAGCGACACAATTTTATACTATTTGATGATGGTACAGGACTCAACGAGGGACTGCCGCTGCTCTCTTTGCCATTCACTATTTTCTTTACAACAATGTCCATCTGGCTCTGCCAGAATTTCTTCTCCTGAAAGAACACGCGCAACACATTTTAACGGCTGCCTCGACTCAAGACTCTACTTCCTGCATCATCTCGATTTTATTAATATTTCTTTAGCTTACCGCCGCGGTATCCAGTCCACAATTCAGTGCCAGAACTTGCGGCAATTTAGTCAATTTTCTCGACTGTAAGGTCGGTGCGAATTTTTGACAATTGTCGCACCAAGCTGGCGTCACTTTTTCAGGCTTCAAACTACGAGCTAGGACCTTTGTGAATGGAATTTCCTCATCTGGAATAAAAAAAAAAGAAAGAAAAACAAAAAAGTTGAAACGTTACGATTGAGAGTACTGATTAATTTTCGCGATAAAAACTCACTTGGACTTGTCATTTCGGGATAAACTAAATTGCACAAGAGCATTATGGAATGCTTCGATGCTTCCTGGCCACATTTGAGACATCTGTAGATATGCATTTGCTCGGAACCGAACGTACGACTGATGTCAGTCTCGTCGTCTCGGACCTCCGGTTCCTCGGTTGTTTTTTTGCTTGTGCCATCTGTACAAAGGGACATTGCTATTTTTTCATATATATTCCACCGAGTTTCACTATATTATTTTATATAAATATATTGCATTCAGAGAATTTTTCAACAGTATCATCGGAATCATTAAAAAAAATTTATATGCAAGTTTGGGCGAACGAGAGAAGAGCTCGACTTGCTTCTCTCTGCTTACCTACCAACACAGATGTCTCATTTATAGAGAAATATTACTTTCGTCGACGAATTTATATCTCGTTCGAGCAACGGAAGCGTTATTAGCAGTCTACGAGTCATTAGATGGGTAAGAAGCTAACTACATTACGAATTTCTGGAGAAATCGAAAATAATGAAAAATAATATGTATAAAAAAAGCTCCAAGGGATAATACCTTGAAAATTCAACAAGTTTAAAAAAAAAAAGGAAAAAAAAACGAAAAAAATGTTCAACTGTACTTTATAATACATACTCTAAAAATTGAATGAAAAGTAATCCATGTTTGAAAATATTGATGAAAAAAAAAAAAAAACTTGTTGATATTCTCAGGATAAATAATGGTTTCTGGTGCGAAAGTATAATGATACGAAAGTATAAGAAAAATAAACACAAAAAAGTGCCCAATACGTGTTAGGTTACACACGAATTGTGTTTACCTTTCGACGTAATCCACATATATTTACCATCCTCTTTTCTACGCCGTTTCTTTTTATCGATATCGTGGCTCTTGTAACGCGAGCCGAGATCTTGGAGTATGCTGGGAAAGTCTTGCTCGTTGTACACAAACTGCGGGCACTTTGGGCCGAGTTTTAGGCGAGCTGCTTCTTCCTCCTCCTGTTGACGTTTCTTCGTTTCCAAGATCTCGTAATGCATTTGGTGAAGAATAAATCGATTCCAACTCTGCAATTAATGTAAAATAAACAAACGCAAAAAACAAAAAAAAAACGTACGTCATTTCATTTCGTATTAATTTCGGACTATAATGTCGTAGCAAGTACTTGGATTAATCTGACGAGACTAATTTTTCGCTTCGCCTCGGGATGGAGATCACTGACGATGAGTCCTAGAGCCGCGGCTTCCGGCACCGTGCGAAAAGCTCTCAAAAAATTGGCCGCCTGACAGGGTACTCCTCTCGAAGTGTCCAACATGTGAAAGAGAAAGCCTAGCTCGCACGACAGACAGAATTCCTTTTGGCACGAATGCGAGAGCAATCCTATCCTCACAGGCTCGCAGTAATACAGCAACTTGGGACAAAATTATTTAACAAAATAGTTCATTCCGATGCTCTTCTCATTCTCACTTTAATATTACGTTTATCCTCACTTGAAGCATAGCGTTGCAATAACTGTTCGGAAGTGTCGCTTCGAGGCCTGAGAAGCTCGTCAGATTGTACTGATCGAAATCAAACTCGTCGTACCCGAGTCTCGAGTATTTCACTTCTATCTTACGATATCGTTTCGGTATTGCAATGAAACTTCCATCTTCGCTCTTCGATCTCGATTCACCTGGGAATAGTTTCGTCACCAGGCCCCGACGTTTTTCCAAATTGTAAGGTATCTGCAAAAAATTGGCAAAATATATATTTCACGCCTCCCAGACCCAATGAAACCACCTCTGAGTCATTTCGGACAATCCACCAAAATTAAGCATCGAATATCATTATTTAACATCCGCTCATTCGCATTCACGTTCAAACATTTTGAGACATTTTCAAAACATATTTGACAATTTCATCGCCAAATTTGCTTTTTTTTTTATTCATTTTTTCCATGACAAAAAAAGAAAGAACCATTCGGTGCACACCAACAACCTTAAGGTTCAACATTCCCAGACTCGGGAATAAATAAGATTTGCTAAAAAAGTTTATGGAGAAACAACAGAAAGAGAAAGAGAGAGAGAGAGTATACATGGGATTAATTAGCAAGCACGAAAAATATTAAAGTTAGCCATATGCATATCTCACAAAACCTTTATTGTATCCAAATACAACCTTTTACTTTTTGTAGTTGATTTTTTTTTCTTGTGTATCGATTATACATTCTTTTCAAGCAGTAACATGTATCGATATATGCATAACCGTAAGTAATAATAAAAAAAAAAAATAAAAAAAAATTTCAAAGGAAAAAAAGTACAATCACCGGAGTTTTTTTTTGTTCTCGCATCGATACAACGAAATTTCGTAAATCAATCTTTCAATTATTTAATACGGGTTGCAATCTTTAAATTGTTAAAGTATATACATATATTTATCACAAACGCTTTCGCATTAAAGCCGATTCTTTTACAAACTACGAAACAATTATTTGTGACAGCAGGCCCGATCAGTCTTTTCTCAATGAAAAATCTGTTTTTAATTTCTCTCGTTCTAGTCTCATTTTTTCCCCCGTAACCACACAGTTTTGCATCGCATTTCATGCATCTATCTTTTTATTAAAAACTATCCACAGCTCATATATTTGTCAGCATAACAAGTTTAACAATTTTTATCATTAGTGTTGTTACTGTTATATGATTATTATTTTTGAACGAATACCACGTGGTACTAAGAGTATATGACCACATTGGTAGTAAATATCACAAATTGTTGAAATTATTTCAACGGATCAATGTTATCCTGAGCTAGTGATACATCGCACCATCACCACTTGAGAAAAAAAATTTTTCTTTCTTTCTTTTTTTCGTCCGGCAGGGAGAGATGTGCTCGGAGATAAAAATATATTCATGTATGTTTTCGGTAATAATTTTTCGTTTTTTGCTCTTTTTTTTTTTTCATCTTTCTGCAGTATCATGGAAATTTGAGGAAGGGCTGAGGCGTGAACGGAAGTAGCGTGGGTGAATATTGTTTTCTCACTTGATTTCTGCGAAAGGCCTGCGGATTTGGCGCGTAGCCGATCGTCCCTTGCATCTTCATCGTACGCAAGATTTCCGGATCGATCGCCGGCGTTTTTCTATATACAGAGTCCGTGCGTGAAGGAAAAAAATGAAATGTTTCATCGGAAAATACATTTTTGTTAGATTGTGAAGTAGGAGACACGTACCGATAAATTTTTTTCAAAAATTCTTCTGGCCAATCGCTAACGAGGGAAAGACCGGCGTACATCATTGGCACGTTGCTCAAAGGCGTATCGTTATCATCGAGAGCAATGGGCTCGAGTGTTTCAACCGGGTCAGCAAATTCGGTAGGCCTATACAGATCATACAAATCGTAATGTAAATTCCCAACGAGACTCGAAGTATGATTGCTATTATAGTTTGTAGATTTTGAACTTTGATTAAAGTGTAAAAATGTTGGAACTTGGAAGCAGATCGCGTAGAGAAAGTGGCATTCTCATTTAATTTGGTTGAAAACTACCTTGGAAAAGCGTTGAACTGTGGATCCGGACTGTTGGTCGCCATGAGATGCAGAGAACCAGCAGAATCGCCAAAAGCGAGACACTTGGAAGTCGGAGAAACATCGAACGAGAGTACCATTGCACCGCCTGTCGCAACCTTCGGTAAACAAAGTCAAGCCAGTCATTTAAATAGAACGTACAATGTGAAATTTTGGAAAATTTTTTAGTGAATAATTTCATTTTACCTGGTAGAGACAAGTCAAGGACGGCTGCACGTCAGCGTAAATAGTGTCGAGCAGTTGCATTTGGCCCATAGGGGATACAACTGCTAAACGACTAGAGTAGCTGGGAAGGAACTTGAGTAGAAGCGGATATACCAGCGTTGTGACGGGAGTCAGAGCTCTCATTTGTCTCAAGTCATACACCATCAAGAATCGATCTACCGAGAGCCCCTGCCGACTACATTCATAAATACTTTTTGTATTATTATTATTATTTCATTAGGTTGAAAAGAGACTCGCGTGTCACGTTGAGAAATGAAATATAAATATTTTTTTTCCAAATTTTCGTCGGCATATACTGGACTTGTCTTAAATTACATACCTGTTACTAAATCCACAGGTGACGAGATAATTTCCCTGAACGTCGAAATCGCTGAGGGAGCCGCTGTGTGTTTCCAGAGAGTGTTGAACGGCGAGCGTATTCGGATCTCTGAGATCAACTCTCCCGGCTGGATTACCGGCGCAGACAAATTTACTATGTTTCCGCAGAATGGCACAGCCGTGCTCGCCAACGTCTATCAATCCCGTTTCCTTTCCCATCGCGAGATTGAAATCGATTATTTTCTCCTGATGACCACCCATGAGTAATTGGTTTCCTGAACTCTGCAGCATGCATTGCATCTCTATCATGCTGTCAGATCTATAAGAAAAATCATAATTCATCAAACATTATGTACATCTGCGAAACTGAATCGATCAGTGAAAAATTGGTCCATACGAGTGTGTGAACAGCGGTATTCCTCTTCTCAGTTGGCACCTAAGAGTGCTCTGAGTGAGAACTAGAATCCCTTCGTCCACAGGATGAATGTGACGAACTTCCTGAGTCGCGTGCACTTGGAAAGAGGTATATTTTTGCAGAGTCGAACCATAGTAAGATGTTACGTGGCCCTGAATCGTTATATTATTATTATCATATAATTATCAAGACATTTGTCTTTGAACGACAAAGAATAATTACTCCTTGGTTTCCCATCCACATGAGTTCTTCCACTGTGTCGAAGCTGACGGTGGAAACACCAAATCTGTGGCCCCCATCGGCGAGAAGAGTTCGGGTTTCGTGAAATTCAGCTCCTTCGTACTCCTCTCCAAAGGGTTCATTAGCCGGTAAGAATCCCTCCGTGCCAAGATCATAGCTCGTCTCTTCCCCTGATACGACATTTGACAAAAGACTATAAGATTCGAGTCTTTCCATCTGACTTTAATCAATATGTACTACTATTTTCAGTCAACAGGTTATTATATTTTAATTTTATCGGTAGACAAAGCAGGGGATAAAACTATATGTGTTATTCAAACAAATATGTATTTCAGTTGTCTAAATAAATGAGAAAAAATAACCCATTGCCGGTCCGCTCCCGAGACTACGAAAACGTCCGCGTACAGCTGTGCATATTCAAGTACAGCTGAGAATCAGCTGGGATGACAAATGACGAGCGAGAGCTTACATTTATGCGTCGGTGTACCAAGTACGTATCTCGTTATGGGACACCTTCCCGAGACTACACTGTGTCGCACAAAAAGAATGATATAAAAATGGGAATAAATTCATTTAATGAGGCCAGCTAAAATTTAGAGAAACTTAGTACTACTCGCGGTGTTAGTATCGCTTTTCGCTGCTGTTCATAGCATAAAAAGCACGCGAATAAAATTGCGGTGGCGTCGTCGTCGTCGTTTCGAGTCAGGAGTACACAAAGCAACTTACATAGCAAGTTCTGATCGCCGCCTGCTGCTGCTGCTGCTGCCGTCTCAGCTTCGATGGACGAGTCGTAATGTCCCAATACTGTAAAGTCCATCTTAAACCTCACTTGACACTACTCGCGCGTGGCATCGAAACGCGGTTTTAACAATATCACGAGTTTGGCAATAGGCCTTCTTTCATAACACGACATCAGTCGCCTTGGCAACTATGCAACAAGCTTAACCCGATTTTACCGCCTTTATCACTCGCACTTTCGATCCGCGTGTTCTACTACATTTAACTCAAACTCCACGATCGTCGCCCCGCGCGCCCGTCACTCCAAATCGATTTATTTCTTTTTTATTTTTCCAATCACCCACACACTTGGACATTGACGACAATACACGATATGTTGTACGTTTTATTCGGGCTCCCTTATTCTCTCTGCACGTTATTCATCCAACCATGGTTTCCAGACGGGACGGTGAGAATTCTGTTGCCAGGGCCGTATGATTATAGTACATCGGACGAATGTATAGTCCGGTGGCAGCACGGGTGTTGTTCTATGCATGCATGCGTGCACGTTTCCATTTTTTTGTAGAAATTGTGCTCATTGCGACACCCCTTTCCTTTTTTTTTTAGAAATTATACTCATCGCGACATTCCTTTCCTTTTTTTTTAGAAATTTTTTTCGATTTATTCAAAATTTTTCGAAATATTCGATTCGATTCAATTCGAAGGATATTTGCACACCTCTACAAATTAATAGAGATGTATGCGTATGCGATACAATATTACAACATTTGTTTAAAAAAAAAGGAAGCCGACCTTGCAAGAAATGCGTTTCCTAAAAAAAAAGGAAACCGACGCTGCAAGACACGCGATTGTTAAAAAACAAGGAAACCGGCGTCGCAAAGCACCCGTTCTCTCAAAATAAAATAAAGAAAATCGACTTTGCAAGGAACGCCATTGCTATAACATTGGGAAACCAACGTCCCCGT
>JAPYYW010002037.1:0-26276 GCA_030522545.1 Cremastinae sp. A BG-2022a | reverse complement strand
GTAAAATATTGATGTAATACAGATAGTTAAAAAGTGATTTTCATTTTTAGCTTATGATTTGACTCTGATTAACTCACGTATAAGTGTCATATCTGATATTATCATTAAATAATTCAAAGAAAATTTCGATGACCATATATTTTTATGGTAAATAATTGAACCTTATACGCTAATGAACACGTGAAATATTTTAGAATGTTTGAAAGTTCACTCTAAATATTTTTTTTTCAATTAAAGGACATTTTTCTCATTGCTTTTCATAAGACTCTGGCTTATGTCGAGCATACTTTGTCGGGATAATTTTCGCTTATTTTATCGATAATGCTAC
Source organism: Cremastinae sp. A BG-2022a (assembly GCA_030522545.1). Lineage (NCBI taxonomy): Eukaryota > Metazoa > Arthropoda > Insecta > Hymenoptera > Ichneumonidae > Cremastinae sp. A BG-2022a. The sequence continues at coordinate 25,948 of JAPYYW010002037.1, read as the reverse complement.
TTGAAATTTAGCTATCGAAAAACTGGATTAATACTCTATATCGTTAAAAAAATTTCAATAGACAAAGTTCATTTTCGTACTTTCGTTAATACCTCCTTAAGGTGATGTGAAACACCCAATTTCGAGTGATTTTTCGGACAAATCCTACCCTCGTATTTTACAAGCAAATGAACTGAAATTTAAATATGTTATGCAGTGTACGCTATACTAGTGCATGAAATTCTTGGAATTTCAAAATACGAAAAAAACAATTTTTTACTTTCGTTTTTTTTTTAATTTTTTGAAATTCCAAAACGAAAAAAAAATTTTTATACTTTCGTTTTTTTAATTCTTTGAAATTCCAATAATGTTACGCCGTAGTATAGCGTGCACTTCATAACATATTCAAATTTCAATAAAATTTACTTGAAAAATACGAGTGTGGGATTTGTCCGAAAATTCACTCAAAATTGGGTGTTTCACATCACCTTAAAACACGAGACGAAACAAAATTGTAAAGATCGTGATTATTCTCACTTTATTTCGTTGTTAAATATAATTGTATAAATAGATAGATAATTGTAAAGGGCTTACTCCAATATGGCAAGGACGAGGGTGCGATTGAGTAATGTTGAAACATACATGCACGTCTATTCAAAAGTTTAGTTGTAACTGTGTAACAAATGTAAAATGGTGTTAACTAAATGTTAACTAAATGTAAAATCATCACTTGAAATTTTTTGAGACAAAATTTATTCAAAGTGTATAATGATATTATTTGACATCATATTAACATATATGCAAAATTTAAAGAGACTTTAAAATGTGGCAATCGAGATATTTATTTTTAAAAATAGCAACTTTTAACATGGACTCTTGTGAGATATTTAAAAATGCTACGATTTTCAATTGTTAATATTTTGATAACTATAGATGGTAAAGCTTCGTAAAATTTAACATACATTTCAACATGATATGAAAGACGATTTGTACAAATTTTAAAGAAATTATTTCTCAATTTTCACACGATTTCTATACCTTAAGAAGTGCACCTTTCCTGTAGTTTAAAATTCGCACCTAAATGTTATATCGACGTTTCGCAGATCCCAATATTTTTTTATCATTCCTTACCAAGATGTTAAACTTGAAAAATATATATTTATATTTAAGTTAATAAATAAATATTTTAAGCCTTTTAATTTAAGTGTATATATATATTTATGCACTTGACTCTAATGAGACAAGTATCTTAAACTAATGCTAAAAATTACTATCGATTACCCTTGATCGAATACTTTTGTCAATAGTTATTAGTGTCATACAATTTTATTTTTATTTCGCATTTTCTGTTATTCAAACTCCAACATATTTCAATTTAATTCCTTGAAAATGATTGAATTCAGAAACCACAGGTTATATAGTTATTTCTCGATTTGTCAAAGCACCTATTATGACGAGCAGTAACGATAAATTTATCTTTTTGTCGCTTGATCGTATAATCAGCGTTTATTGGTTTCGTGACTCTAAGACAACGAGAAAAGAGTTTTCAATTCTACGAAAAAATGCAAACTGGTCACTGGAACCTATTTATTAGATAGGCATGCTGTTATTAGTATTATTAAATAAAAATCTTTAAAAATATATGCTGTAAAATTAATATAACTGTACATTAAGAAAAAAAATTAGTAGAAGACATCGACCATTTAAATTATCATTGCAATGAGTTATTTAATAACAAAATTTGCAATTTAAACACGAATAAGTCTTTTATGACGAAATTTTGAAGGTATTTATTTCAGATAGTTCTAACACTAAATCATAGTTGTGAGATTTCGTTGGAAATTTGTGTAAAACTTCGTGTATAAAATTTTATTAAAATTCAAGGTCATTCATGGCTACGTACGTATGAAAATTAAAAAAAATCATAATCTTTAGGATTTAAAAAAAAAACTTGAGGATGCTTTTTTGACGTACAATAAAAAGATATGCTAAATTTTAAGAATGTTCACCATCTAGAATTAAAGATATTTAGAATTGAAAATCGCCATATTTAACATGGGCTTTATGGGAGAGCACTGGAAATTGAGATTTTTAACGATACATAAATATCTTCATTTTTACGTGGTGAAACTTATTAAAATTTGGTATGCATTGCGTAATATATCAAAGAATGATTGTACCAATTTTCAACACAATCCTAAATAAACGATAAACTATAGAACTACCTTAAGGATGTCTATCAAAAAAGTAAATCATGATAGAAATGCGTGTTCTTAGGATCAAACGATAGGAAAAGTTCCAAGCTACAAAATACCCACAAAAAAATATGCCCTTCCCGACTTTTTAACGAAGATATTTGAAATTGAACATTCGATTTTTAACATTGAGTAAATGCGAGAACACAATTCCGTACCATTATTTTCGAAAAGCTATTGTTTTGCACATGAGTGACTCTTTATAAACACTATTTTTTATATTAATTAAACATTTTTAAACCTGTAGGACAAAGAAAAACTTGAGGTTACAGGCCTTTTTTTATTAATTATTAACGATAAATGACGATAAAACGTTAACCAAAGTTCTATATAGTAATACCCCAAGCATTGACAGCTTTTCTAAAATCTTAATCAAAACAACAACTTTAATAAAAGTTTTAATGTTTCTAAATATACTAATTTGACCCTTTATTTTAGTATTCTTTAATTACAGTAAAAAGCATGTTCAAAAAAAAATTGTAAAAAGTATTCAACTTGACTTGAAAGACATCCTTAATACTAAATATTCGTAATAGATAAATAAGAAGGAAAGAGTAAAGAGCTTTTGGGTAGTATGTCAAATTAATTGATTTTCCAAGTTGCATAGTGGAGAAAATTTAAGTTTATTCGCAGATACGAGCAAAGCGATGGCGAAACCATTCGCGTATTAAGCCTGAACGATTATGTCATCAGAAAAAGCAGAACTCACGTCGTGCAACGTTCTGTGAACGTTGTGCGGTTTCTCCATGGTATTCCGTTTAATGACTTTACGCCACGCGGCTTTTTCGGCCCCGTTATAAGCAATTCAAAGGAAAACGAGAGGAAACGCGCTACAGGGAGCTTATCGAAGATGCTTTTTACTCCGTCCGGGACGCTGAATTTAGAATTCTGTAAACAAAACTTTCCTAAATTTCTAACGGTCTTCGAAAAAAAATTACTCGGATCATGAATATACAAAAAAAACGTCAAATATTCTGTTCGTAAAGCAGTTTATATATTTTGTTCGTATTTCATCTTTATAAATTATTGTAAATAAGGTAAATGTCCTAATAGTTGTTCACATCTAAAGGTTTTCACACTTTATCTTTGTTTAAAAAATATAAAAACAAAAAAATCTGCTTCAAATTCATATCTTGACTATTGTCTGATATTTTAGTAATCCAAAATTCATTTGATGTGTAAATTTTAGATAATATTTTTAATAAATAAATACTTGAATATTTGAATATGTAGAATATCCCAATAGTTTAATAGAAAATCTGTCTCTAGGGTTGAGCGAGTTTTTTCCAATAAATTAACGTCGTGAAATATAAACTTTATTGCATATGAAAAATAATCCATATGATTTTATTAAAAAAAAAAATTAAAGTATTAAAAATAATATAGCAAAAATTGTCCAACTATTGGGACATGTCCATCTAGTGGGACGTTTACCTTAAGTCAATTATGTGCTTTTTATATTAAGTTTAAAAAAATCAATATCTTCACCGAATGAGACTTAAAATAAAAGAGTTCCCGAAGCTTTTAATTTCGATATAAAAATATCTCTGGGTTTATCGTTCCAAGAGCGTTGACTTTTGAGCTGAAAATAAAAAAAATGGCCCAGTTCCTTCATTCTTTCCCCTCTCATTTGCTTCACTGTCTCCAGCGTGCGTGACAAATACAACCAGGGTTATGGATGCACCGTGGCAATATCAGCGAGATAATAATGAAACGGGAAGTCTATTTTCCACGTCAACAAAAGTGTCCGATTTGCGGAACACGAGATTCATTTCTTTGTTAATTTTTTTAATGAGGGACTGCTCGTGCTGCTACTCAAATTGACAACCTGTAAAGGAACATTTTTAATTATTGTTTACTCAATATATTTCAAATCACTGATTCATTAATATTTTCAATAATTAAAGAAAATATGAGAAACATATGTTGTAATTAAGGCATCAAGAAGATATTAACGATACTTAATAGTCAAATGAGATATTATTTGGCTTATTTTTTAATGAACCGTAAAAAATGACTTTTAAGACTGAATAATTTTTTTTTACCAAATATACTCATTTGAAAATGTAAAATATTGATGCAATGTAGATAATTAAAAAGTGACTTTCATTTTTAGATTATAATTTGACTTGCATTCACTCACGTATAAGAATCATATCTGATATTATAATTAAATAATTTACTGAAAAGTTCAATGACCATATATTTTTATGATAAATAATTAAACTTTACACGTTAATGAACACTTGAGATATTTTAAATTGTTTGAAAAAGATTCACTCTAAATATATATTTTTTTCGATAAAAGAGCGTATGCTGACGATTTCTCATAAGACTCTGGCTTTGAGCCAAAACATACTTTGTCGGGATAGTTTTCGCTTCGTTTATCGATAATGGTACTTGAATTTTAGCCATCGAAAAACTAGATTGAAACTCTATATCGTAAAAAAAAATTCAATAGCAACAATTCATTTTCATACTTTCCGCGTAAAAATCATTTGAGACAGAAGTTCTTAAAAATTTGCACAAATCTTTTTTAAGATGATGTGAAACACCCAATTTTGAATGAATTTTCGGACAAATCCCACACTCGTATTTTTCAAGCAACTTAAGTGAAAATTGAATATGTTATGCAATGTACATTATACTAGTGCATGATGTTTTTGGAATTTCAAAAAACGAAAAAAAAAGATTTTTTACTTTGGTTTTTTTTTATTTTTTTTTTAATTCCAAGAGTGTCACGCCCTAATACATATTCAAATTTCAGTTCATTTGCTTGAAAAATATGAGTGTAGGATTTGTTCGAAAATTCACTCAAAATTGGGTGTTTCACATCACCTTAATGTCATGTTGAAATTTATGCCAAATTTTATAAACCTTTACAATCTATTAATCGAGATATTAATTGTTGAAAGTCGTCGCACATTTAAATCTCTCATAAAAGTCCATGTTAAGAGTGGCAATTTTTTGAAATAAATATCTCGATAACCACATGGTAAAACCTTTTTAAATTTTGCACACATGTTAATATGATGTCAAAGAAGATCAGCATAAATTTTGAAAAAATTCTGTCTCAAAAAAATTCAAGTGGTGATTTTACATATAGTTAATACTACAATCAAATTGTTTCAAAAACAACATACTAAAAGTTTAAAGTCATCCAAGGTGACCTGTACTTGCTACGTGTGAATGAAAATTAGGAAAATCAAAATATTAGGATTTTTAAATAAACTAAAGGAAACTTCTTAAATGTACTTTAAAGAGCTGTGTATTTTAAATTTCAAAAAGTTCCACTATCCAGACATCCTACCTAAATAAAAAAATATTTAGAATTGAAAATCGCAATATTTAACACGTGCTCTTATGGGAGAGTCTATAAAATAGCGATTTTTGACAATAAATATCTCGAGTTCGACGTAGTGAAACCTTTTAAAATATAATATACAATTGGACATTATAAAAAAAAGTTTTTTGCAAATTTTTAACAAAATTCTAAGAAAACGATTTTTTAATATAGAACTATCTTAAAGGGATTTTATTGATTTTCTCTAAAAAATGCACTTTTTCAAAGTATGTGCTATGTGTAAATGTATGGAACAAGAGTTGCATCGAAACTGTGTCCTATATTCTTGCTAGACAGGAACAATTGAACGATCTCCCGCTGCTCAAAGCACTTGACGCAATAAAACTTTACTTTGTTGCACTAATCGTTGATATAGGTTGTGATCGAGTCAATGAATGAGCAGACTCAAACGCACCAGTTTAGAAAATCGTGCAACGTTCGATCACTGCAAATTATTTCTTCGAGACCATACTTTTCACTCAGAAATAATTTTCGAGGGAATTTAGCAAATTTTTTCAAAAAAAGAAAATATAATTTTTGGTGTTATTTAGGTTAACGAATAAATGAAAAAAAAATTTTTTTCCACATTATCATTTATTTTAGTCAAAAAGATTTGCTTGACAAAATTTTATTTTATTTTTCAGAAACACTCGTTCTGACAGTCGCCTCAAACATAACTGAAGGATACAAAAGATATCTTCGTTCTGTGAACGTGTACGGATTCTCTAACAACCTCGAGGTTCTCGGTTTAGGAAAACCATGGAAAGGTGGAAATATGTTGTTCGCTGGGGGCGGTTACAAGGTCAATTTATTGAAGAAGGAGTTGGAATCTTTCAAGGACGATAACGACAAGATAATCATCGTCACTGATTCGTGAGTATAGAGAATATATTAAAACAAAGTCTTTCCTTCTGTTTTTTTTACACTGACAATAAGACAAAATTTCAAGATTGATTTAATATTGGCATTAAATCAATCTATGGCATTAAATTAAAACAAAGGGTGTCGTTATGTTTTTTTTTACATTGAGACAAAATAACAATATTGATTTAATAGTGGCTTTATATTTATTCAATTTTTTATTTATTTATCAGTAAAATATTTTTTTTATCGTACACTCCAATTTTCAATTTTTGTTGTATTTTATCATTGACAGTTACGACGTCATATTCCTGAGCGACTTGGAAACGATTGTTAAAAAATTCAAGAGTTTCGATGCTCGAATACTATTTGGCGCCGAAAGACAATGCTGGCCTGACAGATCTTTGGCCGCGAAATATCCATCGGTGTCTCGTGGAGTACGATTTCTAAATTCCGGAGGATTCATCGGTTATGCTTCAGATCTTTACGAAGTTTTGCATAGACACGACATTGGAGACAAGGACGATGACCAGTTGTTCTATACAAAATTATACCTCGATCCGGAACTGCGTGAAAAACACAAAATCAAGCTCGACCACAAATCTGAGATCTTCCAAAATCTCTATGATGCAGTAGGTAATGAAAAAAAAAACAATATTTCAACTTCAACAATTTTTCAATCTCTATTTCAAAGTATGAAATGTTTTAATACTTGAACATGTAACACGGTTTCTATAACTGGAGGATGTTGTGTTTAAAATCGAAAATGATGGAAAATGTTTGAAAATTTTACATAATATTAAATAACATCTCTAAAAGGCTGTATAAAAATTTCACAACGATTAGAAAGCTCCTCATTAAGATGTTAATTGTTAAAAATGACTATTTTTTGTACCTTCCCATAAGAGCACGGGTTAAAAGTTGTAATTTTGTGTAATAAATATCTCAGTAACGAAGTTCCTAATTTAAGTGAAATTTTGCACTAATCTTTGTATGACGTTAAAGAAGCTTCATCTAATTTTTCAAACAAATTTCATCATTTTTTTGTGTAATTACATAGAGAGTAAACATGTCATTGGATGACTTTAAATTTCAAATATGTTTTTCTTCAGATGATTTGCAGCAACATTATTTAATAAATTTTTACTCTCAAATGACTTCGTATGGGAGAAAAACGTTGTCAAACTGTTGATTTTTTGCTCTACGAACTCATAAGTTCAGTTTTAAAATATTCAAACAAAAGTTTCTTGAAGTTTATGTTCAAATAATCATTACTTGAAATTTTAGAGTGATGATTTTACAATTAGTTAACACATAAGGACATACTTTTTAATAGAATATCTCGGTTTTACTGCCACAAGGTAGTTTTATCGGTACGGTTAAATCAAAAGTTTTTTTCTCACTTTATCTCCATAACATGTGGTCTTTGAGCTTAATAAGTTTATTACGAAAAGTTGTTGCAAATTATTTCAAAAACAACATACTCAAAATTCAAAGTCATCCAAGGTGGCCTGTACTTGTTACGTATGTATGAAAATTTTAAAAATCATAATCTTAGGATTTTTTAAAAAAACTAAAGGAAGCTTCTTTGAAGTACAGTAAAGAGCTGTGCAAAATTTCAACAAGTTCCACTAGCCAGAAGTCAAGATATCAAGAGTTGAAGATCACAATATTTAACATGTGCTCTTACGACTGCAGAAAATAGTGACTTATGACAATAAATATCTCGAGCTCTACGTAGTGAAACTTCGTAAAATTTAATATACAATTGCACATTGTAACAAAGGAGATTTTTGCAAATTTATAACAAAATCCTAAGAAAAAGATTTTTTGATAGAACTACCTTAAGTAAAAAGAGAAATGATGGAAAAAAATTGTATATGTAAAATATTTTTTGCAGCGGATGTTGCTCTTGAATGGAGAGGAAACGAAGCACATCTACAAAACAGAGCTTACGAGACGTTCCCATTAATCGTGCACGGAAATGGACGGAGCAAGGTCGTGCTTAATTCTTTGGGAAATTATTTGGCTAAAGCGTGGAATCGTGAAGACGGTTGTCTCAGCTGTTGGGACGATACGATCGATTTGCCAGACGATAAGCCGGAGGCTTGGCCCACCATTCTTCTCGGAATTTTCGTTGACTCCCCTACACCATTTTTGGAAGAATTTCTGCACAAAGTTTACAGCTTGTCTTATCCAAAATCCAAACTTCACCTCTTCGTGTACAACAATATTCCATACCACGAAAAAGTGATCGAGGATTTCGTCACTAAACGCGGGAAAGCGTACAAGAGCGTCAAGCAAATTATGCCGAGAGACGATATCAAGGATTCGGTAGCCAGAAATATGGCAATGTGAGCTATCATTTGTTTTTTCTTGAATGGCAGTACGTTAGCTGTACTCTTCACTTCTCTACTCATGACCTTATTTTTTTGTATTTCATCTTGAATTTGGTTGCTATAAAAAAATGAACTATTTTGAAATAAATTTGTTCAAAAAAACTCATCTGCAGCCAAATTTAAAAGCTAAATTTAGCTTAAAATACAGTCTTGAGTAGAGAAGTGAAAAGTAGAGCTAACGGCAGTACGTTATATTAGAGTATTAGAGCCGAATATTAGAATATTAGAGTCGGTACACACGAAGGTTAAATTAATGTTATTGCGAAGTTGTGTGATCCTAAAGACAAGTTACGGATGAACAACATTTTTTAAAACGTCCAGCTATCGTATAAATTATCGTATAAATTTAATGCACGTCTGTACTGGCTTTAAGGATGTTGAGTTTGTAGAGCAAAAAATCAAAAGTTTGACAACGTTTTTCTCCCATACGTGACGTATAAAAAAAGGGGTCACTCGCCTCTTCACGAAATAGTAATGTCTATAAAAAGGTAGAACATTACGAATTGTTCAAAATACTATCAGTAATCATAGAAGAAACATAATTATTCTATTTTTTGAATTTTCCTCATTTGTACTGAACTTTGAGAGTGCTAAATTTTTTTCAAAAATGGAAAAAATTGAAAATTTCGACGACAATGATTTTTTTTCTCAAAAACTGAACGGTATATCATGTTGACTTTTTTATATATAACTTCTGTAGGTGGTACTCTAATATTTTTTATTTTATCATAATTTTCTTAAATGTCGTTTTCATATTATTGTCATAGATAATTTTTTGTTGCGTTTCTATGGGGAAATCGCTAAGCTTTAACTTTAAATATCCCAGAAACTAAACTGTAGAATTACTCAACTCTTTATTCATTCGATTTATTTTCTTTTTCTGCAAAGCATATAATGTTTTCTAATTTTTTTTAAATAAACAGTTTTTGCTGTCGAACTGCCTTAAGAAAAGTTGCTGCAAATCAACTGAAAAAAATACATATTTATTGAAATTCAAAATCATCCAATGACAGATTAACTTTCTATGTTATTGCACAAAAGAATTATGAATTTTTTTTTAAATTAGATGATTCTTCTTTAACGCCATACAAATATCAGTATAAAATTTCACCTAAATTAGGAAAATTCTTAAGAAATTTTGTCAACATTAATTTTTCATGAGAACTACCTTAAAAAAATGTGTACAAAAAATTTATTAAAATCTATTTCAAGTCGATTTTGCAGTTGTACTATCGTAAAAAATCTATCTAATTTATTTTAAAAATACAGGGATTACTGCCTGCGTAAAGAATGTTCCGGGTTCTTCCATGTCGACGCGGTGGCCCACTTGGACAATAAGCACACGTTGAACCTTCTGGTTGAGCAGCAGCGCGGAATCGTGGCCCCCATGCTCGTAAGACCTGGCGAGACTTGGAGCAACTTTTGGTCAGCGATCGCCGACAATGGTTTCTACGCTCGAGGTGCAGATTATATGGAAATCGTTCACAACGAAAGACGGTGAGTGAAAACTCTTATTCAAATAACAAGTAAGATATCACAAAATATTTACTGCAAAATTCAATAGTTTATTATTAAACTTAAAAACTAATCATTACAGTTGATTCTTTTTCTTTTCATTTGAAAATTGAACAATTTAGATTCCGATTTTCATGTGCAAAGCGTCGCAAAAATTCTTTCGAACGCTTTTACTATAAAATGGAGGTAGAAAAACTATGAAAATCGAAGAAAAAAAAATGATATTGGCCGAGATAATGTAAATAGTATCAGATTTGGTTTTTGCAATAAAATATAAAATACTATGCAGTTTTTTGGAAAGCCAGGCCTAGTCGAAAGCGATCGAGAAATCTGTCTTGAACGAACGACGATCGATGCTGTACATGTTATCAGCTGTGCACTCGTACACGCCAGCATCCATTTGCGTAGCAGGGTCGATTTCCAATTTTGATTTTACTTTATCCGATTCAAATTGCCACTCGTGGACCTGTGTTCAAAACATTTTCATTTTAATATTTCGTATGATTATCTCAATATATTATTCAATGGAATTTCAAAAAAAAAGGCATGGAAACTTAAAAAAATTCAATGTAATTGGAAGAACATGTTCTTAAATATAAATTATATAAAACTTATCGTCATCGTGTTGTTATTGAGTAATCGAAAAATTGCAAATGAATATTCTTTAAAAATAGTTTCTGTCGTATTAGTATTACGAATTTACTGACTAATTTGCAAAAAAATTGACAGTTTCAGATTTGAGACATTAATTTCTTATATTTACACATTTTTAATGCATTTACTATCTTCAAATATTTAAAATAATATCATAGGTATATATCTATTATATATGATAGATATAATAATACATCTTTGTGATAAATCTGAATCATGTCTTTAAGATTTTATCAAGAAACTACTCAAGGACATAAAAATGTACTTGGGAAAATTTAGGAATAAACAACAATAATGTTGATAGTTTCGCAAATGTGGATATAAAAAGAATTTTTTGTTCAAAATGGCCCAAAAAAGATTTAATATTAAATAAAATCAGTTTAAAAAAAATTAATTTTTGCAACTACGTATTGCATAATAAATTAACATCGTAGTCTTATTATTATGAAAAAAAATTAATTATAAAAGAAATTTATTATTATTTAGAAAATTGACTGTTTTCATCAGACAAGAGTCAGAGCCTATTTTTATTGAGAATTTTCAGTAAAATGATTTATTTTATAAAGAATGAATTTTTATGAAAAAAAATTGTATAAAACAAAGTCAAAATGAAAAATATCGATTTTGGAGGATTTTTTTTTTCATAGAAAAAAATAAATTTTCATAAGAAATCTTTTACCATGATTATCCAGCACTGATAGCAAAATTTACTGTAAGTTGGCAACTATGCTGAATATTTTAGAACTAGACATATTATCTTCATAGCACAATAAAATACATTCTAGACTTGGATTAGCAATATTTTGAATTATTATATTATTTTTGAAACAAATTATAGTAGCCAGAGTCTAAAAATTTATTTAGTTTTATAACAATGAGTATGTGTATATAGTTGTCACTTTATAGTAATATTAACCATATTTATTGTCTCTCAGTGAGGTAACATGCTTATTATATGTGTAACAATTTTTTATCAGTTTTTCAGGCTTACAAAACCCTTTCATTTTCATATCTCATCATATGTAATTTCATATCTCATTTTTAAGAATATGAAAAACATTTTTGAAATTATATAAAAATGACGATTTCACTACAGAATCTTCTTAGAAGGATTAAATAAGTGAAAAAAATGCTTTATAAAAGTGACAATTAACGTACGTGTAAATACAGATGAGTATAAATTTCGTTGCCGTCTTTGAACCACGTAATGTGCGGCCTAGGATTCCCTCGAGCAACGCAGAGAAAAGCGATCTTGTGGCCCAGAACGTATTCCAAATCAAAATGCGATGCCAGTAATATCTTTGCACCCTGTTTCCAAATTTTCATAAATATCATTCAAGTTAAAAATCTACATATTTTACATGTTTGCACGAAGGATATTTTTTCTTTTAAAAATTAGTTACTTCAAACAAAAATTTTTATATAAAAAAGAAGCGTTGCCAATCATTGAGAATGATTTCAATACAACCATCTATTTCCAGATTAGATGAAATGTTTCGTTGAAAATCTATTTATGATAAAAAATTTTGATTGTTATAAAAAAAGTAACGTCTTTGCATCCTGTATAAAAATTTTCATAAAAATCATTCGAGTTAATGGGGTTCGAAAGAAAAACCGGAGGTTCGAATTTAATACTTTAATTTTCTTAATGCTTCAAAACGTATAGGATACATAGTGCAAAAAAGATTTTTTTTAACGATAGCAACAACAGTTTATTTATTATTTTTATAAAACTTATTGTATTCAACATTTTTTTATTGAGCTCTTATTTGGCCATAATCATGATTACATAAATTTGACATTTCTAGCAGAAACGAACGATATTTGACCTGCTCACTTGTCAGAGTTTGATATTTGTCAACGAAAAGATAATCTTCATAAAATGGAAACGTTACATGTTGATAGTAGGTTTGGGGAAAATTTCGTTCTGATAAAAATAAATAAATAAATAATTAAAAATAAAAGTAAGATATAAAAAGACCACAAAATGAAGCAAGTTAAAAATATTGACAGATAAGATCTCTCACGTGTGATATAATTACAGCTGACGTTATGATGGCTATGTGAAAAGAGATAGATGCCAAAAAGCAAAATTTAATTCGTTATTGCAAAAAAACTGTTCGATAAAATCCTTTAATCTTTTGCAAGTGTAATTCTGCATTTTACAAAGCTTTGAATAAGAATTTTAAATTGCACAGTCAGACAACTAAATTTTGTAAACTCATTACTTCAGATGAATTTCTTGAATTTTATAAAAAATGTGAATTTCAAGACATTTTTGAAAACTTGTATCTCGTAAATGGCACGGTCAAATAGCATGTTCTTTTTCAATTAAACGTATTAAATAACATACTGTCTGTTGCTCAAAAAAAAATAGAGGGTTGCACGTAGCTCAAGTTTTCTGTTGTTTCTGCCGAACGACCTTAAAAATGAGTTATTTTGTATAAAAATTGTATTATAAAAAAAAAAGAAGTGTTGCCAATAATTTAGAATGATTTCAGCAGAACTATCTATGTGTAGTTTATATGAGATTCTTCATGGAAAATCTATTTTTATCGTTATAAAAAAAAAGAAGTTAAAAGGACTTACGTTATTGTTATTGTAGTACTGATCGCTTTCGGGATCTCTGTATTTGCCAGTTATTGGTAGGCCAATCTGGGTCCGAGATCTGCTTCTGCCCCTGGCTCTTCCTCTTCTGCCTAAAATTTCCGGGGAGCTCAGCAGCAATATCAAGAGAACAATGGCGACGCTCACCAGTCGAGACATGTTGTTCTGCAACGATTTCATTTCCGATTCAATTACAAATTATTTCAACACCTTTCCACGATTTGCACCAACGTTCTACCTTTCGCGATTTCGCGACTCAAAGAAGTTTTTTACACGACGAATGAAAAAAAAAAAATAACTAAGAACGAACAAAAAAAAAGTTTGGACAATTTGGTCGTAAAAAACGTTCACTGGTTGATGGAGAGAGGGAGAATTTTTGAAAAGATAGTGATTCGAAATTAAAAAAAAAAAAAAGAGTGTTTGGACTCACCACGGTCAGACAGTGGTCGACGACGACACGGAGAGCCAATGTAACTGACAGCCATTCTACTCATTACTCCCCTAGTGTCCTCTCCTATCTATTACAGACTTATAGCTGATACCATCAGAGCACCCAGACCCACACGTAATGTGCCATATATCGCATAAATATCCTGCTAAATTTTCCATTTGACATTGCGACTCGTGAAAATAAGCCGTCAATTTATCGACGGGCCAATTTTCGAGCTCCGTTCCCTCTCTCCTCACTTTTTTTTTTGTTTCGAGAGGCGAGGAGCATCGGAAAAAATTGGATGCTCCAATCTCCCTCGACTCACTTTGCCACGATTTGAAAAATCAATTTAAAGAATTAACGAATTTATTTGGATATCTCTTTTTAAATATTATTCAGATTTTGGCTCAATATTATTTATCGAATTGACGAATTTATGGAATTAATTGGAATTTTGAGCATGAGCATTTTTTATATAATTACTCAATGGGACAATAGGATTGAAATAAACGAATTTATTGGGGAATATTTCAAAAAATTATTCAGATTTTGGCTCAATTTTATTTATCGAATTGACGAATTTATGGAATTAATTGGAATAATTGGAATTTTAAGCATAAGCACTTTTGAAGGGATTACTCAATGAGATAAAAAGATTGAAAAAAACGAATTTATTTACAAACATTTCAAAAAAATTAATCAAATCTTAGCTCAATATTATTTATCAAATTAACGAACTTATCAAATTAATTGGATTAATTGGATTTTGAACCATGAGCAATTTGAAATAATTACTCAATGGACTATAGGATTTTAATAAACGAATATTTTTGCAAACATTTAAAAAAATTATTCAAATTTTGATTTAATATTATTTATCAAATTGACGAATTTATGAAATTAATTGGAAAAATTGGAATTTGAACCATGAGCAAATTTGAAATAATTACTCAATGAAATAATTACTCAATAATAAGATTGAGATAAATGAATATATTAGCAAACATTGAAAAAAATTATTCAAATTTTGGCTCAATATTATTGATCGATTTAACGAATTTATCGAATTAATTGGATAAATTGGAATTTGAATCATGAACAATTTTGAAATAATTACTCAATGGACAATAGGTTTGAAATAAAAGAATATTTTTGAATAAATTGAATAAATTGGAATTTGAATTATGAACAATTTAAAAATAATTGCTCAATGGAACGATAGGATTGAAGTGCGTTTAAAATTGGGCATTGTCGGTATTGTGGTAAATAAATAAGCGACGCACGCAATCTCGTTGAACACCACTATGGACATATCACCCTCCGTTATTTTAATTAACAGGTAATGGAACGCAATTGGGGGACTGTGAATTTTCAGTTGTCGTAGTTGCTCACGTACGAGTTTTTCGAACTCGTTAATATTAAGGATGTATGAACGATATTTTTTTTTAATATTACAATTTGATAACAATTGATATTTTGTTCTTAAGCATACCAACAAATTTTGTGCCAAATGTGAAATCGTTTTACTGAATGGTTCAAGAATATATGGGACATACAATTCCAGCAGAAATTAAATGAATGATGTTTAATTTGTAAAATCTAAATTCTGGGTTTTGCTAAAAAGTTGCCAATTATTTTAGTCTTATAGTTTGACTATCAATTAGTAGTATCTTGAGCATATTTTAACAATAATTTAAACATTTTACATTGTTTAAACAATTTAATTTAAAAAATGTCGTAAATCATTTTGTAATTACTGTCTATAATCAAAATGAACACTACTATGAATTTATTTAAAAAATTCACAAGAATCTCTTATTTTTTATTTGTATTCAGGGCAAATTTACGAATTCTCCATAAGAATAAATAATGTTAAATCTCGACATATTTAGAATTTAATAATACTTAAATCATTTAGTAAAACAATTTCAAACTTGGTACAATATTTTTTCATATGCTTAAGGTAGTACAATCGAAACAGTCTAATCAAAAGTTTGTCCTTACGTGTCAACTACATGTAAAATCACAGATCTTCAGATCTTCTTTGAAATTCTATCAAAGTTTATGCAAAATGAAAAAAGGCTTCACCATGTAGTTTTTTAGATATTAACTTTTAAAAATTGCTACTTGTAACATGGACTCTTGTGGAAGATTAGAAAAAGCAACGATTTTCAATGTATAATATCTCGATTTCCAGATAGTGAAGCTTTGTAAAATTTGACACACGTTTTCATCTGACATTAAAGAAGATCTAAGCTAATTATTTTTTAAAACTGTCTCAACACGGTTTTGTCGTAGTAAATATCAAAAAGTTATCAAATTCTCATATTTTTAAAAATACCATTCATACATCCTTAAAAGTTATCAAAAGTTGCTGAGATTTAACATTGCTTCTTACGATAAATTCGTAACTTTGCATCGAATAAAAATTTGTAAATATGAGATTCTTTAAAATTATTTTTATATATTCGTAGTAGTATTCATTTTGTATAGATAGTAATTTTAAAACGTTTTACTACATTTTCTTTTATTTTACTGCTTAAACAATAAATAATGATTTAATAATTGATAAAATATGCTTAAGTTGTCAATTGTAAGAGTTAAGCTAAGACTCAAAAAATCGACAACTTCTTACCAAATGCCAGAGTCTAGGATTTACGAATTCAACGTCGAAAATTTACTTTTTGCTGAGATTGTCTGTCTCATATATCCTTAAGAATAGATTTTTATTTGATAGCAATTATTTGCACTATTTCGTTTTTTATACATAGTTTAAGCTATTTTTTACTCACGTTCTTATGATAATTTCAGGAAATATTTTAAATAAGAATATCAGCTTTTATAAACGTCCACATATAAAAATATACGTACATATACACGAAAATTCTTTGTACTTTCATTACTTGCTATAATTTGAAATTTGCTACAATACAATTTTCATTTGTGCAGTTTTTCTCGAATAATACTCATCGGTGGAATAATATTTTTACGTAGAAATTATTAATGAAATTATTAATGAGTTTCGGTACAGCTTGCAAAAATAAATCAAGTTTTAAATGTTAAAGTACATATATAGAAAATCGAAATTTGTTAAGAACACGATGAAAATTAAAAAGAACGTACTTTGTCACTGAATAAATTTATATAAATTAAAAAAACAAATCGTCTACATTGTTTTCAAAATACGTAAACAAACATTTTTTTTTTAAATCGTATTCACGTATTTCATCTGAAAGAGTATTTTCTCTAAATTTGAGTAAATTTGTATAATTTCGCTGTATGTCCCAAAACACCTTAAATCCGTTCTATATACACTACATGTCTTTATATTTGTGGATTTTTAATAACTTTTGAAAACTATTCATGTTTGTATATTTGTTATTTATCGTAATTTTAAATTCTTACTAATTTATTTTTATTCATGTCACAGGCAAACTTTCCTTAAACTTCACATATTTCAATATTAAATAGAATAAAATTATAAATGATTAAAATTCGTTTGATAACAAGCAGAAACAAGACTCTGCCTTTCGTACTTGGGTTCTTAATAACTTTATAAACTGTTAATTTATTTATTGTTATTATTTATTGTGATTTAAAATTCTCACTGATATATTTTTATTCGTGTTCTGAGCACATTTTTCTCGAGCGATACATATATGTCGATATAAAATTATTATTTTATATTTAGAATTAATTAAAATTCATTTGATACCAACTAGAAACATAACTTTCATTATACCTAAGTTCTTAATCATTTAAAAAATTATTCATTTCGATAGATAACATCATCACTTTCATTGACTCAAAAAAAATAAAATAAAATAAACGACCAAGCGTGGAATGTTGAGGCTTCCTAGAGAAACGGATCTCTACAATTTTGTCTCATAATAATAATCAAATTAATAATTAATCATGACGTAATCCGTGCGAAAGCCTCGACGATCAACAGCGTATTGATTGTCAGCCTGGCATTCGTAAAATCCTGCATCTTTCTGCGTTGCTGGATCGATTTCCATCTTTGACTTTATCGTGTCATTCCCGATAGGCCATTCATGAACCTATAACCAACATAGCATTAAATTTAATTATTTCCATTTATTTATTTTTTTTGTTTTTTTTTAATTTTTTTATCATTTTTCAATATCTGTGCAATCCATTTTTTATATTATTATTAATATTTTTCATTATTTCCTTAGTTTCTTGTATTTTGAAATGATTTTTTAACTAATAAAAATCAATTGAAATTTAATTGATTAGTTTTTCACCTGAAAGAATCTGTGATGATAGAGTTCAATACCATCTTTGAACCACGTGATTTCCGGTCTCGGATATCCTCTTGCCATGCAGAAAAAAGTTATCTTCCTTCCGAGCATATAATCCAATTCGAAATGTGAAGCTTTCACGATCGTAGCTCCCTGGATTCAAAATTTCGTATTCTCTTTTATTTATTTACTTTATCTTTCTTTTTTCAAAAAATCTATCTGATGCAGCATAATTTTTTCATAAAAAAAAACTGTGAGCATTAGGATATTGTGAGGATTTTTCTTACAAATCAGCAATGTTGTAATGAAAATTACTATGATTTATAAATTTATTTTTAAACTTATTTGAAACGACCCATTCAATTTTTTTAAATTTAATTAAATGAATAATTAAATTAACATTTCACAGCTTAAGTTTATTAGAAAAAGTTATTACTAATTAATTCAAGAAAAATATACTCAAAATTCAAGGTCATCCAAGGTGATTCGAATGTATGAAAATTAGGAAAAATTGTTTTTTAAGATTTTTTTAAAAAACTAATAGAAGCCTCTTTGTAGTACTATTTAAATCTGCACCAAATTTCAAGAAATTTAACTTTTCAGAAGTCAAGGTATTCAGATTTTTAAGTCTCAATATTTAACACGTGCTCTTATGGAAGAGTATACATATATAGAAAAAAATGGGATTTTCAAAAATGCATATCTCGAATTAGGTGCAGAGAAACCTCTTAAAATTGAATACATATGAGCACATGGAACATTGTTTCTTATGGATTAAGAAGCGTAAATTTCCACTGAATACAATTTAAAAAATATGAGATTCTTTTGAATTTTTTTTATATATACGTAGTAATATTTATTTCGTATACACAGTAATTTCAAAATATTTTAATTACTGTTAAAATATGCTCATGCTGACAATTTAAATTCAAGACATTTTACTTAACATATTTAACAGAACATTCGTTTTTACGAATTTAACTTCAAGAATTTACTTTTTGCTGGGATTATCTGTCCCACACATCCTTAAAATCCTTACGATATTTAAACTGTTCGAAGAAGCATAAAAAACGTAATTATTAATATTCACGATCATTCTTTATGTACACAATAACAATTTATATTATAAAATAATCCAAAATTTAATGAAAAATCATGAAATATCGCCAAACCGATGACACGAAGTACAAAACAAATCGAATAAATTTTTCGTGTGTCAATTTCTGTCGTTGTACTCACATCTTTGTTGCCATAGTAAGTTGCGCTCGCTGGATTTCGATTCGGAATCAAAATTTTGATGGGCGATGCAGCTTGCAACCTTCCCCTACCACCGAGGACCCTCGAGCGTCCTCCGCCAACGGCTGGCGCGCCATCGACGCTCAGGCAAAATATAGCAGACACGAGAAACAAGAAAAAAAACCAGCGTCTCCTCATTGGACCTGTCGAAGAGAAAAAAAAAACGAAAAAAACGAGGAAAAAATGAATAAAATACCTGGTGAATAATCCCGTAGCAAGATGTATGATTTTCCAGCGAGAAGAAATAATTGGTCGAAGCAGAGAATTAAAAAAAAAATGAAAAAAAAAAAACAAATAAGGAAAAAAGATCGGAGCAGCGTTATGAAGAGGTCTTATTGGAAGAGGTCGCGTCACGTTGAAAAATATCATACGTCCCGGAATTGACAGGATAAATCCGGGTATATAGAATCAATGATACATGCACATCTCACTGACCGTTTTAAATAATGGATGGGATAAGTAGCCGATTTGAAACACTCGCGTTCACCAATAAAATAACGAGAAAGAGAGACAGATATAGAGTAAGTGTGCTGCTTAGTGTATAAAACGAAGTGCCCGCTCGTACAAGCCTAAAACATACGAATGGCCAAAGCGTCGATGAAAACGCAGTGTCTCTATACTGTGTAGTTCACAGTTATGAATCTCAATTGGATAATTATGCATAACCCATTGCCACCATGCCTCATCGACGAATCACAGCCTGTTGACGAGCTACTTGCAAAACATACTTAACACTTACGGTCTTCGCCAAATAATTGGTCATCTACTCCCTAGGAGATTATTCATTTATTTCTTCTTCTCCACAGTAAACATTTCCCACGATTTTCGCCACATTTCTTTTTCAGGATTTACGAGCGATATATATATATTTTTTTTTAATATGAGAATTTTATTCATTTTTCATCAGTTTGCATGTGAACAAGTGTTGTGCCAAATTTTTAATCGTTTTACTGAGTCGTTCAGGTGTTATCAAACTCCAAAGTTGATTTAACATTGCTCCTGATGGAGAATTTGTAACTTTGCACTGAGTAAAAATTTTAAAATATGAGAATCTTGTGAATTTTTTTTTATTCGTAATAGTGTTTATTTTTTATAGACAGTACTTTTAAAATATTTTACTAAAATTTCTTATTTAGTTGTTTAAACAATAAAAAACGATTAAATAATAGTTAAAATATGCTCAAGCTGCTAATTGACAGTCAAACTATAAGACTCGAAAAACTGGTAACTTTTTAGCAAAAACCAGAGTCTGGGTTTTACGAATTTAGCTAAAAAAAATTTCGACAAGCTAAGTGTTTGTGTAATTGTTTTATTTCTATACTCGGATGTACCAAGAAAAGTAAATGTTTTAAAAATGTTTGTTTTTAATGAAATATTGATTTTATCTTCAAGAAATTAATCCATAATATTTTCTTTAATAGTAGTAATACTAGTTAGTAAAGTCTATAAAGAAATTTTTAATTCAGTCGTAGTCTTTTATATTTAAATTGAATAAGAATGTATTTGATACATTCTTCAACAAATATGATTTGAGAAAATTATTAATTTTCATATGTGTATTTTATCGTTAATTTTAAATCGAATATATATAGGTTTTATTTACAACATATATTAATCTAGAAAAAAATTTTGATTTTCAGAGGACTATGGAACGTTCCCTACATTTCGAATTGTTATCTCGTAAATGCAACGTTTATGAGAAACGAGAAGACAAGACCTTACTATACCTCTGGTGGCATGGATTTCGACATGGCTTTTGCTAAGTCAAATCGTGACAATGACGTCTTCATGTACGTGAGCAACAGATTGGAGTTCGGACATCTCGTCAATCCCGATAATTTTGAGACTGCACGGACGAGTCCCGAGCTTTACGAGATTTTTAATAACAAAATAGACTGGAAAGATCGTTACATTCACGAGAACTACAGTGCAGTGTTTGCTCCTAATGCAACACCGATACAGGTAAATTTTTACACTTTTTCAATATTAAGGATGTATGAGTGAGATTTTTAAAAATACGAATATTTGATAAATTTTCGATATTTTGTTCTTGAGCATATATAAAAAAAAAATTCGTGGCAAATTAAAAATCGTTAAGGCAAAAATCATCAAGTGAAATTGTTTTCAAGTTAATCTGACCAAAAATTAATATTAATGTTCCTTGGTGGCATATTAAAATACCTTTAAATTTAAGAAAGATTTATCGTACAGATGTCGAGATACTCATTGTGCAAAATAAAATATTAACACGGGGTCTTATGAAAAGTCACAAAAAAATTCGATTTTCAAAGATAAATATCTCGATTTCCAGACGGTGGAAATTATTGAAATTTCGACACAAGTTAGGTATCACATTAATCTCAGTGTGTGCCAAATTTAAGCGAAAAAAGTTGAAAAATAATGTTCACGTGAGAAACGATAATACATCCTTAAGAGAATTTGTAAATTTACACTGAATACAAATTTCAAAATATTAGATTCTTGTGAATTTTTTGAAATATATTCACAGTAGGGTTCATTTTGTATAGACTATAGTTTCAAAACGTTTTACTAAAAAAAATGTTTATCGTAATTGCTTAAACAATAAAAAATGTTTAAATTATTGTTAACATATTCTCAAGTTGCCAATTAGTAGTCAAACTAAGATTCAAAAAATTGGCAACTTTGTAACAAAAGCTAGAGTCTCGCTTTTACGAATTTAACGTCGAAAATTTCATTTTTTCTGGTTTTGTCTGTGCCATACATCCTTAAAATAATGTTCAATTTTTAAGAACAGAAAAAAAATG
The DNA here is from genome assembly GCA_030522545.1 of Cremastinae sp. A BG-2022a. Lineage (NCBI taxonomy): Eukaryota > Metazoa > Arthropoda > Insecta > Hymenoptera > Ichneumonidae > Cremastinae sp. A BG-2022a. The sequence goes on along the minus strand of JAPYYW010002037.1, from coordinate 3,558 downwards.
GATTTCAGTAACTAAAATTTTGTTTTATGATCCTCATTCTTTTTTCATCACTTCTCCTTTTTGAAGTTTCAAATTTTATAAATGTCATTTTTTTTTCTTTTTCGTTTCAAAATAATTTTTAAAATTGATTGTACCAAGACAACTATCGTGAGGATTCTTCATTGTTTTTTCACGACTGAAAATACTTATCTTGTAAAATTTTCCATGCAGCCATGTCAGGATGTTTTTTGGTTCCCAATAGTCACTGAACGATTCACAAAAGAATTTGTGAGTCTCGTCGAATCGTTCGGCAAGTGGTCGGATGGTACGAATAATGTAAGTAATTCTTCGCGTCACATTAACACATATTCTTCAAGAACCTTCTACTCACTGATGTAAAAATAATATAAATATAATTGAAAAACGTGTAGTTAAAATAAAATTGATAAATATATCAAATTCGCAGGATCCAAGGATAGAAGGTGGCTACGAAAATGTACCAACGCGTGATATACATATGAAGCAAATCTCATTCGATTCTCACTGGCTTCAATTTCTCAAAGAGTATATCCAACCCCTTCAAGAGCTCGTCTTCACCGGATACGTACACGATGTGAGTTATCTATAAAATAATTTATAAAATAATATTTTTTGATTAAAATCGCAATATTTAACACGTTCTCTTATGGCGAAAAACTGAAAAATGCGATGTTTGCTAATTTTTATAAAATTCTGACGAAAACGATTTTACGACACAATCACTTTAAGCATATGAAAAAATGTCGTACCAGTTTTAAAATCGTTTTTAAGAGTTATCGAACTCCAATGTTATTAAGATTAAAAATGGCTTCTTATGGAGAATTTGTAAATTTGCACTGAATACAAATTTAAAAATATGAGAGTTTGTAAATTTTTTTTTACATATTCGTAGTAGTGTTCATTTTGTATTTGCATAACGTTTTATTAAAATTCATTTTATTTAATTGTTCAAACAATGAAAAATGTTAAAATTATTGTTAAAATATACTCAAGTTGCTAATAGATAGCAATCTAGATCTAAAAAAATTGGCAACTTTTTAGCAAAAGCCAGAGTCTAGTTTTTACGAATTTGAAGATAAGAATTTACTTTTTGCTGGGATTGTCTGTCTGATACATCCTTGAGGTAGTTCTCCAGTCAATCGAAAGTCTGCAGAAAATTTTTATATTGAGTACATAAGTAAATTGAGTAGTTCCTAATTTATTAGAAAAAAATCGAGGAAAGTCGCCGATGTCATTTTCGAGAAAAATTGAATTGAAAATGATCTTTTTAACACGCAAACATGGCCCAAGATAGTAATTATGTACAATTATTTGGGTTTTTGTGCTGTTAAAGACTGCAGATCTAAATAAAAAAACCTCTCATTTTGTTCGTCATTAAAAAGTATGCAATTTAAAAAAAAAGATGGGCCTGTTACCGAGCTTTATAATAAAATAAAATAGAATTAGTGGAAATTCAAGCTACAAATCGCAGATCTCCATCGTTTCTTCAAACATTTGGCAACTTTGCCCGCAACGTAAGACTTTTAAAATAGCATAAATAAGTAAATAAACACATCTATGTATAACAATCATACGTTTTATAAAAAAATGAACCACTTATTTTTATAATTTTTTGGTGCCCTTCTGGTGCTCTTCTGATGTTCAATTTTTGGGATGCTTACCTTAATCGGTAAAAATGTATTTTTCAGCCTCCGAGATCTCACATGAACTTCGTCGTGCGCTACAGGCCGGATGAGCAACCATCTCTGAGACCTCACCACGATTCCTCGACTTATACAATCAACATAGCATTGAACAGGGCTGGAATTGATTACGAAGGTGGTGGCTGTCGTTTTCTGCGTTACAATTGTTCCGTAACGGACACGAAGCAAGGCTGGCTGCTCATGCATCCTGGAAGATTGACTCACTATCACGAGGGCCTTCTGGTGACAAAGGGCACTCGATACATCATGATCTCTTTCATCGATCCTTAAATAATTGCCCAGCGTCGATTATCAAATAGCCGCGCGGTAAAAGCACTGATATTTCGAACTTTCGTTCACTTTTTTTTGTTATACTTTCATTTTTTTAAATATACGAGTCCATGACTGCATGAACGAACGTCAGAAAGAAATCGTTAGTAAAGCCAAATCGTCACGGCGACCGATCTTATTTTCTCAGTAATCATTTCTTATAAATATCTCGTTAAAAATTTTTAAGATAAAAATCTCTCCGAACAAATATTATTTATGTACCAATTTTCTCAGACGATAATATCTCATGTTAAAATTCATTTGTGAAAGAGTGTACTTGCGTGTACTCGCTATTGTTCAACGTTACCAGCAGACCCCTATCTTAGAACATTTGCGCGTAATTGCATATAATTTCAATTATTACATTATAATTACGTAATATTATACAATAATGAGTAATAAATGAAAATTTCGCGAATTATGTACTTTAGGAGTCATACCTTCGATTTAGTTGTCCTTGAAATATGTTATTCCTCGGGTCAACCCGAACAAAAACATACATACATGTTGAACCCGCAAACACCTTCTTTATACAGTTTTTTAACTTTAAAAATCGTGTTCAGTAATTAAAAAAGGATCCTCCGCATTGGATACTCCAAAACCCTTAGAAAACAGCATCGGACTTCGTAGTTTCTACGTAAAAGGGTGAAAACCGTTAAGCGGAAGGGTTTGGGAGTCAAAGAAAAGATTACAATAATACACAATAATTTTTTCGAGTCATTTTTTAATTGGAATTATTTTTGCTTTGAGACTCTTTGGTCTGAGAAATTTTTGTCGAGAAAATTTTTTTTTTAAGATAGTTCTAGCATTACAGTCATATCAAAAGTTTTTTTTTCTTAATTTGTCTGTGCACCATATGATTTTTGAGCTCAAGTTTATTAAGAAAAGTTGTTGCAAATTGATTCAAGATCAACATATTCAAAATTCAAAGGTCATCCCAGGTGACATGTACTCGTATGTATCTATGAAAATCATGAATAACAAAGTTATGAGATTTTTATAGAAAAAAACTGAGGAAAACTTTTTTAAAGTAGCATAAAGAATCGTGCTAAATTTCAGCAAGCTTCACCAGATGTCAAAATATATGGGGTTAAAAATTACAATATTAAACACGTGCTCTTATGGAAGAGTGCAGATAATTGTAATTTTTAACAATGAGTATTTCACGGTGAAACCTTTTAAAATTTAATACACGTATGTAGACCATATCAGACAAGTTTTATTCAAGCGTTTTCAACGAAATCCTGTAATTATGATTTAGTGCTAGAACTACCTTAAGAAATTTTTACCGAGATATTTAGGCTTAATAAATAATTGCCGAGAAAAGAAGACAAGGAACCATCGTCACGACATCTGTCATGTATTCGTTGAAAACGACCAAACAGTTGATCGCCCAAGAATGTGAGATAACAGTATATAATATGTCTAGTTAATAGTATATTACGCACCAAGGGAGGAAAGTAGAACATTCCCGCCCGCGAATTGTTGTCACCCGAGCCGAAGGCGAGGGTGACATAATCGCGGGTGG
>JAPYYW010002036.1:0-23311 GCA_030522545.1 Cremastinae sp. A BG-2022a | reverse complement strand
CATTAACCTGCGTGGGCTAAAAAATATTATTCTCATTGACAAAGAATTAAAGAAGTTTGAACCAATCGCGTTTTCCAACTGCCTGGGATCTGCGGCATCGTCTTAAGACGTCTTAAGACGTCTTTTTCTTTGTCAATGAGAATAATATTTTTTAGCCCACGCAGGTTAATGGCAAAAATGGGCTGATCTTTGGATTTTGACGAAATATCAATAGTTTGTAATTTTGAGCAAATCGCGTTTTGTGTCACGTGGTACATCTACGGCATCACCTTAAAGTAAAATCCTGAATGTATGTAAAGTAAAAAAAAAGCCACTGACCCTACAAACTAATTCGGCCGCACTTTCAGCTGCCTCTCTGTAATTGGGGAAAAAATCGCCCCGGTACGTTCGCATGTCCGGCAGCATGATTTGGGCGCAGACCATTTTTTGCGCGTTCGAGAGATAAGTGTATCTCGGCATGCCCGGCCCGGTGAGCTGAGAGTGCGACAAGAGCTTGGCGCAGTACGAGACGTTCTCCTTTCGGCTGGCCTGTCGCGCGTGGTCGAACAATTGCTGAACGAGGGGCGGACCGCTGAGGGTATTCGGGGACGCCGGCGCGGTCTTGCTCGTCGCTGGAATCGTCGATTGCGAGGACGTGCTCGAACTTTCGTCCGATATTTTGAGCATGGCCTTCAAAAAAGCACTCTCGTCCTGCAGCGAATCCACCCTCGACTGCGGCTTTTTTTGCGCAATTACCGGCGGTATCAAAGGTTTTTGCGACATCGCGGTTGGAATTAGGGGCTTGTGCAATTCATTCCACAGCATCTGAAATTCTGTGTTTTTGTCGGTCTTTAGTGACTGGACGTTACGGTTCTTGGCGTCGACGGGAGGGTTCGGACTCGCGTCGAATTTATTCGCATTTAGGATCGACTGCATCAGATTCACCGGGTTTTGACCTGAATTTCGATCCTGCGAGTTTTTCATCTTTTTCTGAAATTCGGCCCGACTCGGCTCGTCGCAAGCCTCGTTCTTCTTCATCAGACGTATCTGCTGTTGCTCCGAGCTCGTTGGATTTTTGTTCTGCGCGGCAGGAAGGGGATTCGCGTTCTGTCCGAAATTCGATTTCTTCGAATTCGCGGAATCCTGTCGCCAAGATTTCGGCACGGTGGGCGCGGTTTCCTGTCTCCAGGATTTTTGAATAACGGGGGCGGCAGTTTCTTGCTTCTTATTTTGGAAAAATTTCGGAGCTCCAGCGGGCGAGCGTTCCCTCCATGATTTCGGAACGGTCGGGCCCTTGACGCCTTCCGGCGCCGACGCTTTCTCGTACTCGGCTCGGGCTCCGTAACTTATGTTTATAAACTCGGCAGCCAGAAGCTTGAACCGCCGATTAACCCCTCCACCCTCGAACGACATCCCTCCGACGAATTCCTTGTCAAAAAGAATGTCGTACTCGACGTCCGCTGGATTTTCACGCTGATCTATGCACACGATCGTGCCTTTGTAGCCGAGAGGCACCGTCGACGTTTCCTTGACGCAAATCACCCTGTCGAACAATTTGTGACTCGCGTCCGGATCCGGAGGCAAATTAACCGTGTTCAGACCAGGCTTGTACAATAAATGTGGCTTGACCTGCATCAGGACGGTCTTTCCGGAGTCGTGATCCTCGGAGCTCGTGAATTTCGTCACTTCCGCCATCAGCTTTTCGATCGTGTCGTCGTCGAGGTCGATCGAGTCGCAGCTCCTCGTGTTTACGCTCGAGAACGGCTGCTCCTTCAGCCAAGTTACGACTTCCTCCAGCTTCTCGGTCGACGCCTTGAACAGGTCGTCCTCCGTGAACGAGTCCTGCGAGAGCTTCCTCGACAGCCGCTCGAACAGGCTCGGAAACATTCTCATGTAGCTCCGGATTATTCCGATCGATTTGGTACTGTAGTACCACTGGTTCGACGATTTCGTCGTGTAGCCCGGGAGCTTCTCGTTCCGCTTCGCGAACTTGAACTTGAGCCCGACGTTCGCCGCCTTCCAATTGTTCTCCAGGGTCTCGCTCGAGCGCGGCGAGACGTGGATCGAGCCCGTTATGCGGCTGAGAAAATGAGTGCTCACTCCTAGTCTCTGGGCCGCGATCGACGTCGACATCCATTGAGCCTCCGATTCGAAAAATTGCCTCTTTATCGCCTCGAAATTCGGCTCGTTGTCGATCCTCATCGCGACTTTTACGCGGCCTGTCTTCACGTTCACTCCGGGCTCGATTATTTCGCCCATCGCCCCGTAGTGCGGATGTCCCAGCATAAAAACGACACTCTTTACCGTGAAAACGTCCGCTATGTTGTAATGAAGAGTGTACTCCGGATCGTGAATCGCAATGTCCTTCACGATTGCCTGATAAGCGAAACTCTGCGGCTGCTTGTCCCAAGTTTTCTCGAACGACATTTTGCCGTGGCTCGTCACCATATATTTCCTTCCGACCATCACCACCGCGTCCACGATCACCTCAGTTTCTCCAACATTTATTCCCAAATGGGACATGTATCTAAATAAAAATGACAAAATGGTTTTAGTTAAAAAAAGGAATATTTTAGTAAATTTGTTGAAATAAGTTGATTAAAAAGAAAAAGTACGTTATTCTTAACCCTACGTGTGTACTGGGGTAGTCCAAAAAAAATACTAATTCGGAATGATAAGATGCCACACCAAATTACAGACCTTTTTTATTTTCCATCTAAATAACATTGGAAATTTTTTTTTTTCGTTCGGAATTTTGTAGTTCGATAATGAAGTAACTTGCATATATGTTCTTACATATTTTTGTAGAAAATTTGACGCTAAACAAAAAAGGTCTCTTGTAATTTTTCGATGAATTGACTCCTTCAAAAGTTATTTAAGATTAAAGTTGAAATTGTGTAAAAATTCACACAATTGAAAGCTCATAGCCTAAAACCGATTTTTCTTAATATTTTTTTAGTGTAGAGCTACAAATTTTTTAACAAAATTCCGTTTTTTTTACTTTTTTAATTATTCTTCAATTTTTATTGTTCATGGTTTTTAAAGTTAGACATTGGCAACTTTTGGGCCATGCAGTGCACACTTCAAAAAAGAATTCAGAATTTTTTCAGAATTTTGAAAAGCCTAGAACACTTAAAAAAATCGACTGTCCCCTAAAAGATCCAGCGTACACATCGTGTGTCGAAAAATATAGAGTACACACGAATTGTTGAATTCGAGTCAATTAAAAAAAATACTGTGTTCATAAAAAAAATTATGTACAAGTTCGATCAGTATTTTTACATTATTATCCATTTTTGTTGAAATTAATTTTGAGAAATGTAACGAACGAACAAATTTTTTCATACTTTTCAGTGATGGTATTCCTCTGGCTCTGCCACTGTGTCATCATAGAAGTTGTCAACTCCTCTTTACGTAAATTATCAGGGGCGAACGGTTTTTGCATATTGACTAACGACATTCTCAAATTAATGGTTGAAACAGCAATCACGTGAGCCTCCTGCAGGTGAGGCCACGCAACGAATACGGTTTCTCCGAGTATTTCCTTGGCAATGTCTTCAAGATCGGGAGTCTTTTTATTTTGAATTATCGATACGACGAGAGTCTCGTATCTTGATGCATGTTCAAATACTTTGACCTGTTTTTAAATATTTTTACTATTATTTCATAAAATAGTTCATTTTGCATTTGTTACATTTAAAAAATCATAATACTATTGCAAAAGTCGACACTTAAAACTTTTTTTGTTCTTGTTTTGTTTTTTCTTTCTTCTTTATTTTTTCTTCGTTCAAAAAGTTAAAAAAAAAGAATAAATGGACCTATAAAGAATAAATGCTTTATTCCTCTTGACACCTTATTTTACTTTTACGAAAATTGTCAATATTGTTTCATAAAGTTCAGATGTTTTCTTTTTCAAAACTGGTCCTTAAAAATTTTTTATCCATATGAACCTTCATTGCATTTTTTAAAAATAATTTTTCGTGTACTGCTCGATATACAAATAAAAAATATGTACATTTTTTTCCTGGTAAGATAATGATTTTTCTTGATAAAAGGATAATTAACGATACTCCATGAGTCAGAAGCAAAAACGAAAGAAAAAACAAGAACGAGAAGAAAAAGGAGCGAAAAAATACTGTATATAATAAGAACTAATAAAGACTGTACAAACCTTAGCTTTCGCTAATCCTGCTTTGTGTATTATGTGTTGGAACGTTGGGAAACCTGCCATGTAAACACCCAATTTTATTCCCTTGCTCAATCCTCTAACCAATTTTTCAATTGGAACGTCAATGTCTTCTCGATTGACCAACTCTATTTTCGCATGATTTCGAACACTCGGAAAATAGAGAGGAGCTTCGTAGAGACCCAGGTCTTCGTCAGTATACGTAATGATGGACATCGGTCCATGTTTGTTTCTTTTTCGTTCTTCCGGCGTCAAATTAACGTTGCAAGACTCCATCGCTATAGTTGGCGATATCAAACAGATATTATTTTTTTTCACATATTAATTAAATAAGTGAATATGAGACGAAAAGTACAATAAGATTAATACAACGTAGCGAAATTATTCTTATTATATGTGACTTGAAATTTATGGTAAATTACGTCATATTTCTCAAGTTTGAGATCTTAAGGTAGTTGTTACATGATTTAAAAAATTTTGAAACAATTTCATGTCAGATTTTTTTGAAAAACTAAGCAAAGTTTCTTTGATGTTGTATAAAAATCTGTGCAAAATTTCAAGAAGTTTCACCATCTAGAAGTCAAAATATTGAAGGTTGAACATCCTAACATCAAACACGTGCTCTTATGGAAGAGCACGAAAGATCATGCTTTTTAACAATATCTTGACTTCTGCGTGGTAAAACCTTTTAAAATTTGGACCACATATTCAGATCACATTCAAGAAGATTTGTGCAAAGTTTCAAGAAAATTTGTCGAAATTCATTTTTCACGAGAACTACCTTAAAATCGATACGTAATTCGAGGTATTTACCCGAAAGTAATCTTTCCTCGTCGATAAAAGGTATGAGAACGACGGCTTCCCATTCCTGTTTCTTTTGATTGAGATCAGTTTTAAAGTCCTCCGGATAATAATCGATTATCGGGGACGCTTCCTCCGTCAACAATCCTTGATAAGCTTCCGGCAGTAAGCTTTTGCTCGCTGTTGGTAAGACAGCCAACAATTGTTGGAAAGGCAAAAATGGCTTTCCCAGCGTAAATTCTATTTTGAAGTCCTTGAAATTTTTTATATCGGACATATAGGGCGCGTAATGGTGCGGATAAAACCAGGACCAGCTACAACAACCGTTGTAATAATAATTCAAATTCCACTGGATCGCTGTTACGTAAGCTTCCGCTTGGGCGCGCAGGACTTCACTGAAATTTTTTAAATATTAAATAGACGAGTTTTCATGCTGGAATAAATAAATAAATGTATATATTTGCATACTTACGCATCGACGTTCTCGTATTCGAGCTTGGTCATGTAATAATCTCTTTTGTGCTGCAAAAATTCGATCTCGTACATGTCAGTGTCTGAATCTATGTCCAAAAAATCTTCCTCGTCGGAATGTCCAATTAACTGAAATTTTTCGTAAAAAAACGATATTAACGTATTATCAAAATTGCATTATATAATGAATAAAATCAATGTTAGAAAAATTGTCGAATTTGATCATGAAATAATTCAGTCAAGGAATTATAAAGTACCATTTCTTCTGTGGATTGTATAAGAGCGCTCAGATCTTTGTTCGCTGTTTTTTTCGGTGACTCTTCACTATCAGGGGAATCTTTTGATTTTTTGTAACTCGTTCTCTCATTCTCGTTCGGCCTTCTGCCCGTTTTTGCCTCGAAATACTTCAGATCGGCAACATGTTCGGCAAAGTGTTCAGTGTCGAGTTGTGATAGTCTTTCCATAAATTTTTCGAACCTCTCCAGATTCAGAGTTCCAGCTTCATTTATGTACCCTGATAAATTCGAAAAAATTCGGTTCTAAAATTTGAAATTATCGAAAAATTCGCCTAATATTGTGTTTCATAAACATTCTTCTACATGACCGAACGGTAAGAAATTCGTTTTTCTTTTAGACTTTAAAAAAGTGAACATGAACTCATAATACCGTCAAAATTTGGTAAAACTTCCATATACGATGCATATAAAATCGCAAGAGCATCGGTCGCAATGTGAAGATTTGGTAAATTGGGAATGAAATCATTGCCAAGTAGAAATCCCATCAGAATCCAATCGTCTATTATCTTTTCGATATCAAATTCAAATGAGAGCTTTTCTTTCAGGGGAGAAAACTCGTGCTGCAGGTATTCCCTCAATATCGATATCTGTAGTAAGTTGAATTTCGTTTTCTCGGGTACCATTTCCTTCTTTTGACTCTTTCCCCATTTAACTTCCTCACGCAGTATCGTGAAGTGGGGCTCGTGAGTGCACAGACTCAGCATTATCAGATCCGCGTCTAGGCCGTAGAGACAGTGCTTTGTGTTTGGATCATGATCCTCCTGAGCTTTCATATATCTTATGTAATCCATTATTTTGTGCTCTCCTTCTCCTGGAACCTGAGAAAAAGAAATGATTCTTACATTTATTAATTTTGCAATTTTTAGATCGGATTTTTTAAAAATTGTTTAATTATGTATTATTAAATTTAATATTATCAATAAAATTTTAGTGATGTAAATTTGCATCGTTTAATCTACTTTATTCTTATCTAAAATCTACGTTTGTAAGCTAATATTTGAATTTATCCTCTTTGCACTAACAATAAAGATTTTTTATTAAATTAACCGTGTCAATTTTGTAGAACAATTTTATTTATGTGTAATATAATTTTAAAAAAAGGCAGTTTAGGTTCACGTCTTAAAAAATTGTAATTAAATAAACTTTTCATAGTTTTTGAGTAGTATATGAAACAATAAAACCATGTAAAACAATGAAAATAAAACTCTCTTTTGTCCATGACAAATTTGATAATAACTTTTAATAATAAGTTGAACAGTTTTTATTTTCAATTGTTTAAATAGTACCAAATGTCATAAAAGTTTAAAAATTGTTTTCAAACCGTTAATAAATATTGCAGTTAACACAAAAATATTGACAAATTTGTGGCAAAAGTATAGTCTAAATTTCTTTAATTTACCATGAAAAACTCATTTTTGTCAGCGATACCAACTCCTTGATATCTTTAATATCAATGCACACAAAGTTCAGTAAACCAAACATTTATGAGAAATATAAAAATACTTCATGGTACAGTTTCAATGAAAATTGATGAAAATAAATAAAAAAAAATTAACCTCTGGTCCGCTGAGTATGATTTTGCATCTCTGCCAGTGTTTGTCAGTGGAAACTTTCCATATAACAAAGTATTTGAGCTGTTCGGTCAGCTTGGCCATAAAAGCAGTTCCAGGCGTAATACAGTTAGAATCAAACTTGGGCTCCGTGCTTATCGTTTCTCCCTTCGCTCTTGCTTTAGCTTCCGCATTCTCAGCATCTTTGGCCGTTCTGAACCTGCGCGATCTCTGCTGGTTCATTTTGGCACGGGGAGCAACCCCGTCGACCGCCATAAAAAACAATTTCTGCGGCTTTATCGCATTGAACAATATTTCTATGTATCGAAATACATTTTTGAAAATATCCTCCTCCGCTATGCGAAAATTAGCGTCGCAGTTGTTCGGATGAGAACTGTTGTGTATTATCCCATTCATATCTAAGTATAGATTATCAAATTCAGGTACCTGAAAAAAAAAAAAAACATTCCTTTTTCTATCAAAACATCAAGAGCACAGGTCTGAGCAAGGGGAAAAAAAATTCGCGTCCTCGCTGACGAGTGCTCGATGGAACTTTTCGAATGGTTAAAAAAGAGCGCAGATAACGTATTTTTTTCGTCGTTACCTGATATTCGTTCAGTACTTGTAATATGCAAGGGTATCTCTCGCTAATATACCAGAAAAACTTAGGTACTCCCATCGTGACCGTTGGGAAACAAATCAACGAGATAAAAGAATATAGAAAAACCGATCGCAGTGTCTGCACCGGCTGTTACGAAAGATCTCCGTTTTATGTTTTATGAGAAAAATAAGTCAACAAAGTTAAAAACTTTGAGCACAGCTGTACCGCTGGTGCTCGCAGTTTGCAAAAAAAGTGGTAATTATGTACTTGTACGATGCGGCGAGCATCGCAAATTATGGAGTTTAGAGGCTTTTGCGAGAAGAATTCAGTTTCTGTGACATCTCTCGGGCAAGAGTGGAAGCACGAAGATTTAGCTTGTAGTGACATCTTGCGAGTGAAATTGACGCGAAGAATTTTCTCGACAGCTCAATTTTTATCTGCAATTATATTCATTTTATAATTTATTTGCACAATCATAAAATTATTTCTCGTTTTGTTTTTATAAATTTTTTCCAAAATTTTTCTCGACAGTTGAAATCGAAATCGGAATTGTTGCTCAAATTTCGGGGAACCAATTGGATCTACTTTTTTCCAATGTTTCGCGGCAGCCTCGACGAATACGGGATTCATTATTTTCAAAATTATTCTTCGAAAAATTGGGAATTAGAGGGAATTTTCATCAATTCGAGGTAGCGGTAGAGATTCTGAAGAACGTGCTGTAAATGTTTTTGAAAAATTTTTTCGAATTGAAGATTCATTTTTCGATCGTTGCTCCAATTTCTCCGAAAGAATAGCTCCGCGGATGCAAGTCGAACGCCCCCCATGTCATAAGCATTCCACTTGTCATTGCAAAACGCGTTTACACTCTTGATCTAATGGAACGACCAATCTCGACGATCGCGTCATGAACATTGCGGTCGCATGTGGAACACACCCTCTCTTTCTCCTCGGAGACACTTGGTGCATTCTGCGCATGCTTGAGAACAGCAGTCAAAGGGCTCTTTTCACTACGGGCGCGTTCCACTTATCGCCGAAAACGTCCACAAAGCCCCAAAACCAATGTAATAAGAATAGGACGAAGGCTTCGTGGACGATAAATGGAATTCGCCTTACGAGTCCTGTGTTCTTTTGGTTTTGAAGTGATTCGAAACGTGTAGAACTGAACCGCTTGCGTCTGCGCAATCGAAGTTGTTCGGTGCCAGTTCACTCGATTGCGCAGACGCAAGCGGTTCGGTTCTACATGTTTCGGATCACTTATTCAAATCCAAAAGAATAGAGCAATGTTTAACAACGATTTTGCTTAAAAAATAGATTGATAACCCCACTTTTCTTCAAAACGATAAGATTCGTTGGAATGCACTTTATTTAAGTTCCATTTTTCGCAAAAATCTTACGGTTCGCTATAAATAGATTCGATGTTGAAGTGAGCGGAAGTAAGAATTATCGTATCATCATTATACTTTGATCACGAAAATGGGCGATTTTTGATAATTAATTTCTCGGTAATGAAGTCGATGACCTACCCTGAAATTTTGCAGGAAGCTTATCATTTATAAGTACTAAAGCCTCTAATTATTTTTTCAAATAAATCTGAAGAATTGTTTAAAATATGATACGACTACTTCATCATAAAATCTTGAATAGTCGAAAACCATCGGATGCGCACAAAAGATGCGCAGAACGGAGTTGGGGGCTCGGAGAGAACAGAGATGCGAGATTCTATTTATCTCGCTCTGTCGAAAGAGCTTCCACTCATGGAAACTGTCCATATAGAGGATTAGTATAAAACATATATACGCCCAGTCGAGTCGGAAAAGTTGGCAAGATGTGTTTTGTTGTTCGCAGTTGAGACGGGAGTAGTCATTCGGAGCGGAGCGTTTCGTTGTCGCGTAGCGAAAAGTTATGAGTACGAATTCGATCTTGAGCCCTACGAAAGACACCTCGCGGCTCGTTTTAACGAAAAGTCTCGATAGAAAAAATTTCGTTCGAATCGAAAAAGTCGACTTGTCACTTCTTTGACGCCTTCCATCACGTTTTTTTCTTTCGTAAAATAATCGAAAATAAATAAGGACTCGCTGAACTCGGTGTGCACCTCGAGATAACAATTGATCACTTATTTTCTCTCGTCCCTCGGGTTCCAAGTCCCTCCGTTTTTATGTACGCAAATATGCGCGAGAGAGAGGACTTTTCGAGGAATTTTCCCTCGGGTCATCCCACTCAGGTACCTTCCCCGCGGGCTCTCGGCCTGGATGCTCTTCATGCACTGTGCAAAGAGATTTATCCCGAACAACGCAATCCCCTTACTGTCACAGCGATTGTCAAATATTGGTGAGCACGTTTTTTTTTTTATTTTATTATTTCTTTTTTTTTCCTTCATTTTTCCAGTCAAAACTCGGACCAGCTAAAATATGGCACTCTTTTTGACGTTTCTCAGAAACGGTAAATTCGCTTTTTTTCTTTTTTTTTTCACAAACTTATCGAATTATTTACGATACTTGTTTTTTTTTTCTCGTACTTTTCACATTGAATTGTGTTCTTCATTTTAGTTTTTCTAAATTATTTTGAAAAATTTTGTTTTTCAATTTTTCTCGTTATTCACAGCAGAGCTTTGTATGCTCTGAGCAAGATACATATTTTGTTGCTCCAAAAATTGAGATTTTACTTTTTTGGTGTTTTAAGTATATAGCAATTGAAATATTTTTTGAATAATATGATAATTAAAGTTTACTTGACTCTACTGAGCTTTGTTTCTTTAAGAATTATCACTCTACGTATTTTATCTTGATCACTTTATTACCTTGATCACTTTATCGTGCTTTTCAATACCTTGTAAGTTAATCGTGGGTCGCCGAAGACCCAAGGCATGTTAAAACACATAATTTGCTTTGAAAAAATTTGAAATAATTCCTTAACTCTCTTGAATACTTTTACTTTATATATACTTCTACTTTAAATGCATACTATGAAGATTGCAAAAAAGTTAAACAATTATGTTATTTTTCGTTATAAACACATATATATTAGATTCTGAGAAATGAGACAAAAGAAGAATCGATTGGGTCTCCAACGATCCAAAATACAGTGATCGGGTTAATACTTCAAAACACAAAATAATAAAAACATTTTATTTCCATTATGTTTGCAATTAAATACGAAAACTTTTTAGAAAACATTTTGTTCTCTACTACAAATATTCATTTTTTCGTTAACATACTTTTTTTAGGGAAATTCAGGGTCGCACAATAATTTCGTTCGTGATTAAATGCAATCATTATTACGTTGAATCTTGTATAAAAAATTCCTCACAGTTTTTTATTCTGATTATTTTAAAATTACTTATTTATGTCAAAAACTTTTAATTGTGAAGATATTATTTATTAACGAAGGAATTCATTTTTTATTTGTGTTCAGAAAAATATCTTTAATTAATTAAAAAAAAAAGAATTATGAGTACATTTTAGTGAATATAAAAATTGTAGTCATATAAAAGAAAAATTGAATGAATTTTTCAGGCTGGGTGGTCCAGATCCGCTAGATTACATTTCCATGTACGAGAATCCAGGATGTCCCGAGCTTGGCGTTCCTCCGCACTGGCACTATATTAGGTAACAATAATTTTTAATTACATTTATTTAGTCTACTTTTGCTAGCAAACATACACAAATAAAAAATATACGAAACATCAATCCAAAACTACAGTGTGTATTTTATTTTTTAGATAAAATTTTATTTTACAGTTATCGGTGTCACATTTTTTTGCTATAAAAGAAAGGGGGAAAAAAAAACAAAAAAAATGGTCAATCCTTTGCTCTCGCGACATGCTTTGTCCTACATTCTCGTCTGTCGAGTTGTAAAAAAATTGGAGAAAAGGATGCTGAAAGGCTGGAAATGTGCATTAAAAAGAAGGCCAATCGAGAGGAATGCTTTTTTTTTCGTCTTGTGAGAAAAATCTGTGCTTGTCAGTACAATGACGAATTGAACACATGGGTACACCCGCCCGAGAGCATTATACTTTTTCTCCCGTTTTTTTTTGTGTCCTTTTGTCCGCTTCCGCATGAGCGAAGACCCCTCGAGATGAGTCTCCAGACGCCGACGTCGGCTATTAATAGAGCCCGGAGGGGATGATGCTTGCATACACGTAAAAATCGGAAGGCAGCGAAGGCGTAAATTCTTCTCTCCGAGCGGATAGTTGCCGAGAAGAAACCGGAAATAGTCAAAGTCTTGAAAAACTTTCGATTTATCTGAGAGGGCGAGCACGCGACGCTCTTCTTTTTTTAGACCCCTCTGTGTACACATCCCCGTAAATGCTCAACACTTCCTTCCCGTTATTCCAAGAAAAATAACTTTTACCATGAGAACATTCATTCAAATCAATCAATTTTTATTTTTAGCATTTCTTTTTTCTGGTAAAGGAAATTATAGTACGAATTTTTGTTAGTGGGGAAAATATAAAATTTTTTTCCAATTAAAAAAAAAACAACCACTTCTTTCCTAGCAAAAAATATTAATGATTTTTATTTTTAGCATTTTTCTCGAATAAATCAAATTATGGTACTAATTTTCGCTAGTGGAGAAAAAATGACAATTTTGTTCAATTAAAAATATATCCAATTCTTTCTGAGTACAAAACATTAATGATTTTTATTTTTAGCATTTTTTCTTTATAAAGAAAATGATGGTACCAATTTTCGTTAGTGGGGAAAAAAATAAAATTTTTGTCCATTTACATATAAAATTCACTTCTTTACTAGCAAAAAAAATTTTGTACAATTACAAAATAACCCAATTCTTTCTAAGCAAAAAACATTAATGATTGTTATATTTTGTATTTTTCTCTGATAAAGGACATTATCGTACCAATTTTCGTTAGTGGGGAAAAAATGAAATTTTTGTTCATGTACAAAAAAAGAAAATATTCTTTAAATAAAATTTAGCACAGCTCTATAATTGTACTTCAAAGAAGTTTCTTCAAGTTTTTTAAAAAAATCCTAAGATTATGATTTATTTAATTTTCATGCATACGTAACAAGTACAGATCATCTTGGATGACCTGAATTTCGAGTATGTTGTTCTTGAAAAAATTTGCAACAACTTTTCTTAATAAACTTAAGCTCAATAACCACATGGTAAGGAGATAAATTGAAATAAAAAAACTTTTGGTTTGACTGTACCGATAGAACTACCTACACTTTCACCCCTCAACAATTTTAATCTTTATTTTTATTTTATTAGAAATACATTTTCATACGTCATTTTTTATTTCTGCAGTCTTGGACTTTCGGATCTTCATGGCGACGGGAGGTTGCATCCAAAGACAGGCCCGGGTCGTCCCAGTGGTTTTGGTTTCGAACTGACGTTTCGATTACTGAGGGAGCCTGGCGAGACGACACCACCCACTTGGCCAGCAAACGTCATGCAGCAACTGGCAAAATATGTGTTTAATTCCGGCAATACGCTCTTTCCCGGTGATCACGTTTCGTGGCACGCGCCTCTTGGCAACAACAATCATGGAAGAATAACACAAATTTTAATGAGCAGAGATCCGCAGTTGCCGGCTTCTGCTTCAACGCCCAATGGGGAGGTAAATTTGTCGTTTTTTTTTTTCAGAAAACAAAGGAAGGTAAATGTCTGAATCAGGGATGGGCAGAGTTCGATACTTTTCTGAGAAATGATAATTTTTCAATGGGTGATACTAATTTCATCAATGAAGCAATAAAAATTAGCTATTGAAAAATTTCAATTTCTCAGAAAAGTATCGAGTATGGACATGTCCCAATAGTTGGACATTTTTTGCTATATTATTTTTAATATTAGAATTTTTTTTCTCAATAAAATCATATGGATTATTTTTTGTATTCAATTAAGTTTATTTTTCATAACGTTAATTTATTGGGATTATTTATTTGAATATTTTTTAAACAAAGATAAAGTGTGAAAACCTTTAATTGTCCAACTATTGGGATGTTTACCTTAGCCCCTAAAATTTTTTTTTCCAAAAAAAAGTTCGCCAAGTAATAAAAGGATCATCTCTCATATTTGTGTTTTTAATTTTTTAAGATTTTAAAAAATTATGTACGTATCCCTCTGTTTGACAGAAAAAAAAGAATTGAGATCATAAATTAAGGGTGTCTATTAAAAATGTTGATGAACAGAAAAATTTATCATTTTGGGATCAAACGATTGAAAAATAAATAATAAAATCGTCTGTATATACAAATTGTTTGTATAAAATATAAATTGTTTGTAAAAACAATATTCCAAATACTCATTTGTACTCCAAATACAATATTTGGAGTAAAACAAAGTAGTATTGTAAAAATTCTATAGTTTGTTAAAACAATACTCCAAACATTAATCCAATGATCATATAAAAAAAAATGTTTATACTTTCTTAAATTAAAGGTCGCCTTTGTACAAATCGTCGGTGTGACCTCCGAAGAACTTCAGGCTGCTCAACATTGGAATGGTCTGGGAGTCGTGAATTTATTGAAAACGACGCGTGGCTGCGGAGCTTGGCTGGTTACTGACACGAATAGACAGCACTCCGCAATGGAGGAAGACCCGTCTGTCGCTGAAAAAATCCAGTCGGGAATCGAGAGAGAAGGCTCGAATCTCAGTGGCGTTTCAGCAAAGTGTTGGTTGGTACACTATTTTTACTCCACATATTTGAAAATGATAAAAATTTAATTACACATTTACTGTTTTTTTTAAAAGCAGGTTGACTAAAATTTCTGCAAAAAAAGTTGTAAATACTAAAAGTTATAAAATTATGGAAAAAGTTGTTAAAATTCAAAGTTAAGGATGTCTGTCAATAATGTTGATGAAAAGAAAAATGTATCATTTTGGGATCAAATGATTGGAAAAGTTCCCAACTACAAAATCCGCTCAAAAAAACCTGTCTTTACCGACCATTTAATGAAAATGTTAGGGATGTGCAAATATCGTTCGAATCGAATTGAATTGAATATTAACATTCGATTCGAAATTCGAATAGAATAATTCGAATAATTCGCGAATTACAGAACTGTCACTGGATTTTCGATTCGTTTTTAATTCAAAGTTCATTACATCGTGCATCAAAATATTACATTTTCGAATAATATACTTTTTTATATAAAACATTAAAAATAAATTACCTAAAGAAAACAATTTAAAAAAAGATACTTATATTGGTAATAGATGTTTTTTATTCTTTTTGGTTATTAGAATTATTAATTTCAGTTTAGGAAAAATCTATAAGAAAAACTTACACATGAAACGTTTAAAAGTTCTCGAAAGTTGTATTTTTGATATTTTATTTGCTACAATATTATTCATGTTATACCATTCTCATAAAAAAAACTATACTAATTGTTCTGTTTTTGTTATTTTATTTTATGGTTTAAATAAAATGTATATTATTTGTAAATTTTATATTTTAATGCCAAATATAACAAACCATGAATTCAAAACACTCAAAAATTGACGAATAATTTAATAATTCGCGAATAATTTGAATAATTAGTTAATTTTCGAATTATTCGATTGTTTTCGAATTCTTCGAAATTTTTTCGAATTATTCGGGAATTTTCGAATTATTCGAAAATTCGAATTGAGTTTCGAATCGTAATTAATTCGTAAGTTCGAATTATTCGCACACCCCTACTTTTTTCTGTTATATTTATTTTTTGTTAAAAGTAATCGACATTTTTTTCGCAGGTGGGTGCAAATGTCTAGCGAAGCGAGCACCGATAAGTATAGAGATCGAAAAGACACCGCTTCCGGCGACGAGGACGACGAGGACGAGGACGACAACCGGGAACAGGAAAAAGACGAGGAAGCTGAGGAAAAGTTGAGAAAACCCCAGATAAAATCGGAAAGACTTTCACCCTGCGAGACCGAGACGAATTTCCATCCGGAGATTTCTGTAAAGGATTTACCCGGACTTCACCTAACTTTTAATCTCGAAGCTGGGGCGTTGCTACCTCTGGCTATAAAGTACGTAATCGTAAAGCGTTTTCGCTGAAAGATTAAAGCATATTTTGCAGACTATTTCGTTTAGGGATATTTATTTTACGTCCACAAATCTATTCTCTGTTTTTCGTCTTTTTTCGTTTTTCTGTTTCTATTTATGTTATTTTCTCTCTCGTAATCTTAACTTTAGTAGTAAGTTTTCATTTGTACAATTTAATTTTAAGTTTCTTTACACTTTCTTTGTAATTTTCAATTTTTGCTCAAGACATTATAACAAACATTCGTTCATTTATTTATACATAAATCACTAGAGGGGGTAAAAATTTCAAATTTCAATTTGTTCTTTTCTTAGTGTACGATCGATGTATACTTTCGAAATAAGTTTTAAAAAAATTGAATTTTTTTTTAATCGTAAAGGGACTATTCCCTTTAATGTAAAAATACGAATGAGAAGAAGCTGGCTTCAAATAAAATCCTTTTTTTCAGGGGACGAGTGATGCACGGACGACATTTCACATTTAAATCAATTCTATCACATTCGGCCATAACGATAGTGGCTCCAACGGTGACGGGAACGCTCGTGACGAGAGAAAAACCTTACGTGGTCCAAGGTCCATGGTTGCAGGTTTTATTGCCGGAGGAACTTACAGAAAGAATGGCGTATGAATTTCAAGTCTTGAATTCTCCTGAACACGTGAGTATTTATAAAATTTTTATTTTATACGATTTTTTTTTATAAATTCAATTTTAACTGATTTCTTTTTATTCGAAGCTCGCTCTTCCAAAAACGTTCACGTGGCCCGAACACAAACTTGCCATCACGATCGTCAACGACTGACCTCCATTCGAGGATTCGCTATGAACTTTCATCGAAAAATTCCCTAGAGTGCCTCACCCAACGGTGTCAAAGTATTATCTAAATTATCATAAGAATAATTTTGTATAGAGCGTCTCTTTCTCATTGTTTACCACGTTGTCTAGCTATTCTATAAACAAACTTATTTATTATCAAATGTTAGCGTCTTGCAATCGATTGCAAGTTATTATTTTCTACCTTGTTTTGCATTATCATGATATTTGTGTCTAGAGAAAATGGAGACGATTTTTTTACATGGAACTTTTAACACGGAGCAAGCGAGGAGTTTAGAAAAATATTTTCTATCGTTAGTTTTATTTATGAAAGAGTTATCACGTTGAAGATAAGCGAAAACGAGAGCGAGGCGTGTAAATAATATTTAAAAAAAAAACGTGTGAGTAAAATACGATGGTTAACATTTTTATACCGGATGTACTTGATTAAACGTTGTTAAAAAATTAATAAAATTTGTACATAGATGAGTGACTTGAGAAAATTATTTGCGTGGAGAGAAATTTTTGAAAATAGATATAATGGTTCTCGGAGACGATTTTTATTGTTACAACGATACAGGGTGATGAAAAAGAGTTTAGTCACAGGATCGACAGGAAGACGAGGATGCCGAGGATCTGGCGGGACGACGACGGCCAATTTTTTTTCTCGTTTGAATCCGGACTTTTTTTCTAACTGGAACTTTACCCATTGAATTTGACGGAAGTTCCGGTGGCGGCGCCGAACGGTTGAACTTTTGAAAATATTTCAGTGGATTTGGGAAAGGTTTCGTTCTCTGGGGGACAGAATTTTCAATTTGAGATTGATTGTGAGATTAGATTGGCTGCAAAAGATTTTTCGTTATTAAGGGTGTATCGCATCGACAATCACCCTCGAAAGTGGGTTGAATATGTTAGTGAATTGTTATGTATATTTAAAATTTCGATTGTTAACACTCGTTTTAACAGTTCAAAGTTATATTAAAAAATAGTTCCATGAAAGTATTTCCTTTAGATTTTATTATTATTTTTTTTTTGGAAAAATGCATTTTATTAGGCTATTATATAAAAATTCTGGCTGAAAAAACGATTTGGTTTCAATCTTAAAAAACGATATTTATGGTGAATTAACTATAAAAATGGAGAAATAGGAAGTTCAACTTTTATCTCATAAAACAATGAATGTTGATGAAATTTTTACCTGCTAAGAAATTTTTATCTGTTTCTTACTATTTTCTAATGTGTTGCCAAATATTGTTTTTTGTTTCATTTTTTATTTATATTTTTTAACAATCGTACCAAATTTCATGTATTTTTGAATATTTTTTATCCAGAGATATTTTAAAGAAACGAAATATATTATATTTTTTAACAATCGTAACCAAGTTTCAGGGATTTATAGGTATTTTGACTTAGAAGTAACGCATCCTTGATAATATTTATAAAAATATGAGAATTTGATAAATTTTTTATATATTGTTCTTAAGCATATGAAAAAAATGTTGTGACAATTTGAAAATCGTTTTACTGAGTGGTTTAAGAGTTATTAAGAGACTTCGTAAATTTGCATTAAATACAAATTAAAAAATATGAAGTTCTTGTGAATTTTTTTTAATATTCGTAGTAATAGTGCTCACTTTGTAGAAACAATAATTTCAAATTTTTTTATTTTAATTATTTAAACAATCAAAAATATTTTAATTATTGTCAAAATATACTCAATTGGCTTTAGCAAAAGCCAGATTTTAGATTTTACGTTACCTTTTGCTGGGATCGTCTGTCCAAATGTTTTTTTTTTTTCATTTTTAGTTTATATTTTTTTTTATTGTACCAAATTTCATGAATTTCTGAATATTTTTGATCCAGAGGTATTTTAAAGAAACGAGAAATGTATAATATATATTATATTTTTTAACAATCAAGTTTCATGAATTTCTGAGTATTCTGATTTAGGAGCATCAGCAATATATCCTTAAATGAAGAAAAAAAAAGTGATTAATTAATTATTTTTCTAACCTTTTCCAGGACGTTGATGCAAAGTTTGACAGCTGCGACCCAGAGAAGCACAACCATGCACGCAGCAGCGAAATCTTCGACGTCCTCGCACTGTATCGAGCTGATGACGTTGACGATCCCTCGGAAGACGTTGAGGAAGGTCTGCATCGCTTCTATGTACATGTCCCTCAGGAAGCACAGAACTTGGAAGCACAGTTGCAACAGAGCGATTACGAGCTCCAGCGTTCTGCTCAGGAAGTCGAAGAATATTTCGAAAAGTAGCTCGCACGTGTCGCACACCCAATTTACGAGTCCCATGGCAAAGTCCGTAAAACGATCCGACAGACTTGCCTCGTTCGCTCGCATTCTGTCTCACTTTCGACCAGTTTTTTTCCTCTTCTTCCCCCTTTTTATTCCTCTTTTTCTTCTTTCTTCCTCTTTACATCTCTAATTTGTCGATCTGCCCATTTCGCTCGTCGATTTTTAATACAAATGGGCTGAAAATTGTCACGATTGTTGGAGGGTAAACTGCAATTTTTTTCACATTTTATTTCAGCCGGGTATTTTAATCAGTCCTGGACGATCCAAACCTGTCCCCGATCCTCGCTCAGAGATAACCAAAATTTCTTCTTCGATTGACATCGATTTTGAACGTGGAACGCAAAATTTACGCTTTTCCTTTGTTTCAAATTCTATTTTATTTTAATATTGGAATCTTACGGGCGCTCTTGATTCGACAATTCAAAAATGTATTTTATGCCACGCCGTTTTTTTAAATCTATTGCAGACATTCTGCTAATTACATTTTTTAGGGAGTTCTGCATAATAAGAATTAATTAAAATTATGTTGTAACTTGAAAATAATGAAAAATATACTTTGAGAGATGTAGAAAATGTCGAATCGTAGTTTTTAAGTTATTTTTATTGTCAATATGTATTTTTTAACTATTTTAAATTTTTTTATTTTTTTTAAGATTAAAAAAATGAAAGCTATGTTTATCATGTTATAATATAATTTCAATTCAATTCTATTATGTCGTAAGATGATATTGATGCACTCAGTTGAAGCTTTTATACAAATGAATACAGGAATACGAAAATGAAGCTTTTTTCATATTTTTAGAAGCTTGCTCTACATAAAAAAAATGTTTTTATTTAATATTGTTAAATAATATTTTGTATTTATTTTTTATGAATTTATATAAAATCGATGCTATTAATAATTTAATCATAAAAAAACATCAATTATGTTGTATACCAATTTTAAACTGTGTACATAAAAATAATATAAATAATTTTAATTCAGAATGCTTTTATCTACCGATGTATTTTGTGTTTAATAGTAGAATTCAATGGTAAATTGGATTAGAGATAAATGAATTTTCTGATTCATCTGTGTTAAAACTTCGTATAAAATCAATTAATTAGAATTACGTTTAGAAATACAGAAAATATATTTTCATAAAGTTTAATTTTCTTTAGCTTAATTTTCATGTCTCTATTAAATAGCAGAACGACGTGCCATAATATTTCGATATTCGTAAAGCATTGAAAAAAAAAACAAAATCCCAAGCAATAATACAGCGATAATTTTTGGATTTGTTGAAAATAATGTATAGCTTTTTGTTGAAAAGGAGTAGCTTCCTTTTATAATTTTTTTATTTTTATTATTTATCGAGGAATTTATAATCGGTGCATATTCTGTTATTTATGCAAAACTCGTTTTTCCAGTAACGCAAGAAATTGTCCAGAAATTCAAGCGAAGCAACGAGACGCGATCGAAATCCATCCGAGAACAAATCCAGAGTTTACGGCGAGAGCGAGCCAATTTCGTCTCGCGATTCCTCCTCGGTTGCAAGCGTCCGCGTCGCTGCACGATTGGACACAGCCTCGTACGTACCTTCAACATTTTTTACCTCTTTAATACGAATATAATTTTATTTTCGTTCAATTATCGTTACATTTAAAAAGATTATGGATTTAAAAATACATTGATTATTTGCATACTTGTCTTCGTAATAAAATCCACCACAGTGGGACATTCTTATCAATTCCGAGTCTGCGGTTAGAGTTCCGCTGTCCAGAGCGCAGCTCCGAACCATCAAAGTTTCTCCAGTTTCATCTTCGTTCATTATTCGATCATTTTATTTATTATATAAAAAATTTATTTTGTAAATTAAATTAAATTGATAATTTATTTAATAAATTCAATGAAATTAGTCATTTAATTAATACATTTAATGAAACTAGTAATTTATTTAATACGTTAAATTAAATTACATTAGTAATTTATTTAAAAAATAGTAGGTTCGGTAAATTTAATAAATAACAAACAGAAATAAAAAGTTTAAATAAACTTAGAAATATAGAATAGAAAATATAACAAATTAAAAATATGTGTATATTTTTTTCAGATTGTTAAGATTAGATAAATGATGGTTTACCATAAACTCCGTCTAGTTTGATGCAAGCTGTGGCTGGAAAAAGTCCATCTCGGTCTTTCCTGCCTCCCAGACAAGGGGATTCGAAAAATTCGAGGCTTCCGTTATTATGAAAAGGATCGTCGCAGGCTTTGTTGTTTCCACCGATGGAAACACATTTGAAACAGTCCAGAGCCTTCCCTACAATTTTTTTATTGAAAATAATTGTTTAAAAAAAGTATTGATATATTTGTAACGTTTTTTTTTATATTTATGAAACAATATCTTTTCAATATTTTGTATTTTCTTTGTTTTTTAAAACGCTACTGGAATCAAAAGATTTTGTGAACGATTCTGAATTGATATTAAAAAATTAATGACAAAAAATTCATCTGGTCCATGAATTTAAGGTAGAAGAAAATACAACATAGTCGAGATTAAAATATTGTTTAACCTTTGTAAACGAATTCTAGCAAAAATATCTTCGACAATGCTATGAATGCTAAGAAACTCAGTTTCTTTATTTATTTACAATAATCTTAAAAAATAATGAATGACCTTCGAAAAGATATTGTAAAAGATAATTATTGAAAAAGGTGAGTTATTTATGAAAAATTAATATTTTTACAACACATTTTTCCATTTTTTACTGTCCGTTGTTATATCACTTAACATATTAAACACATTTTTAGTACAATTTTTACAATAAACATCCTTTTAATAAATATAAAAATGGAAAATTTATGCATAGAATAGAATCGTAGAAAAGTATATCGAGAAATGAAAAATATGAAAAAATAAAGCTAGCATTCAATTTTTAATTAACGTTGAAATTCATAATCAATGCGAGGGTGCGGAGCACTCGAGTCACTATAACGTGCTAGTATCAAATTAATTTGACACTGACCCAAGCTTTTTTATATTCAGGACAAATACATGTATATTTTTTTATTTTCTATAAGAAAAATGTAAAAATTTGGATAATCTGAAATCGTTTAGTAAATCATTTTTACGTTTGCAACAACAATATTTCATACATACATTCTAAAACAATATTTCAAAAATTTAACCACTTGACACCAATTTTTAAATTACTTAAAATTATCCTTAAATTTTATTTATTCCCAAGCAATTGCTTTTCTAATATGGTCCACCTATTTTTTTGATTTCGATCATATTTTTCGAGATCAAAAAAATTTCTTGAAAAATTCTGAATACAAAATCAAAAATGTAACCACTTGCAACAATTTTTTAAAATTACTTAAAACCACCCTCAAATTTCATTTATTTCCAAACAACTGCTTTTCAAATATTTTACACGCATTTTCCTGCTTATAATAATTTTATTTCGAGGTCAAAAAATTACTTGAAAAATTCCGAATGAAAGATAGAGAGCTTGAAAAAAAGAATTCTTACCCGGTCCAAAAATTTGGAAAAGAAGAACGAGAACGAAGCCGGAGGTAGCGAAAATTCCGAATCCCCGTGCAACCATTTTTCCCAGAATGGAAAAAAAAGAGATTAATGTCCTCGACGATATCTCGAGAAACTCTCAAGAGAGACGAAGCAAGTCTTTCGGTACGGAAAAAATCATAATTGCTCCGAGTCCATCCGGATGGAGACGAAATTTGGATCTTGTCTCTTTAATTTTGTGGAACTTCGATGCACGACTTTTCGATTGCTCTCGAGGGTTCCGCGGACGTTTGTACCTCGCTCCGTTGACCCGATATCAGAGAATTTGTGTTACGGTAACTCAGCTGCTCGAGTTCGCAGGTACCTCGCTGACCATTCGAGCCGGTGTTGTGATTCGTCGTAACCACGGAGACAGGGAGCAATGCCACGCGTTACCAGTTATATGTAAAACGAGAACCAATCGGGCATCACCCACTCATTACTCGGAGCAACATTTTGTTGAAAATTCATAAATTTGTGCCATTTCACTTAATTTTCCTTCCGATACCTTCAATCATGTATTTTTCTACAAAATTTTCTAATATCGAAGAAATTCGTATGATAATTTAACCGGAGTGTTATTAGTTCAAATAAATAAGTGTTGTACCAATAACACTATACGTTTTTGGAATTGAAGTTTTTTAATTAAACTTTATTAACTATAGTTTTTTAAAATAATTATTTAGCTGTATTTTTTCAACTATATTTCTTCTATTCTAGTTTTTTAACTAAATTTTTTTAAAATGTATTCCTAAATTTGTGCC
>JAPYYW010002035.1:7500-26072 GCA_030522545.1 Cremastinae sp. A BG-2022a | reverse complement strand
GAAAACACACGTCAAACTTTATTTACTTCATTTTTTCAAACATTTACATAATTTTTCTAACTTTTGATTTTATTCGTTAAACTTTTGCTTCGTTAAAAAATTTTTTTTTTCTTTTGTACTTTTTACATGTCACTCTTTACAGTAATTTTGTATTTTTTTAAATTTTGTTTAAAGACTTTTCGCCTTATTGTGTACAAGAAAACACACGTCAAACTTTATTTACTTCATTTTTTCAAACTTTTACATAAATTTGCTTTTATTTTATTCGTTAAACTTTTGCTTCGTTAAAAAAAAAAATTTTCTGTAGTGCTTTTTACATGTCGCTCGTTACAGTAAATTTCATATTTTTTATAATCTTGTTTAAAGACTTCATGAAGAAGTTTATTTATATTTATTTTAGTTTTTTACTCGACGTTACTTCGTTTAATCTATAACATTTTTATTTCTTACCTTTTTTTTGTATTTTATTTAATAATTTGAAGACTTTTTCGTTCTCCACTTCATTTTGTTCATTTCTTTATAATTTATTTAAATTTTAATCTACATGAATGTACTTTTATCTTCGTCTTTCGTCTCTTATCGTCTTATGGCCAAAAAAACCCATTGGTCCATCCTTTTTCGATTTATCTAAAAAATTTTACTTAATTCCTATCATTACGATAGGAATATTTGCCAATATTTATTTATATTGTTATTCCTGAAATTGTTACGTGCAATTTTACCTACTCTTAAATTCATTAATTTATTTCTCTAAAACTTAACATAATCTCATAGAAAAAAATATTCAATTTTTATCTTATAAATAGTCCAATTGTTTTCCAATTATTCTTAATTCGAATGTCTTATTTACTTTGTAAACTTCATCAATTAAAACTATTTATTTTATTTTTTAATCTTCCTCTCCTTTTATCGTGATTTTTGAAAAATTGATTCAATCTATTTTTTGCTCACGTTTTACTTTTGTTTTATAAATTTCGACCTACTTCGTTATATTTATTTTCCTGCACTTTTATTCTCGTGATTTTTCCATTTCTGCTTCTTTCTATAGATTGTTGTTCGTTCTTTATCCTCTCTGTTTTTCTCTCTGTCTCTCTTTCTCTATTTTTGTAACTCTTTATATACACGTCTCTCTATTTTTCTTCGTTCCCTCTCTTTCTCCATTCCTATTTCTCTATCGTGTTTCGCCCTCTCTCTCTCTCTCGACGCAGCCGCGTACACCACGCATATATGAACGAGAAAGCGCGGGTTCTCATTTCGCGGCTCAATCGCAATTTTCCCTTCGCTTCGAGCGAACTGTCTTTCGATTGACGTGGAATTTTCGATATTTTTAACTCCATTTAATACAGCTGAAAATAATTTTTTTCGACTCGAGTTAAAATCAGGTTTAAAATAATAATTTAATGAGTTAATGACAAATTAATTAGTTTAAAAATTGAGTCAAGTCTATTCTCAATTTTGCATTTAATTTTTCATTAATTTTTTACATATAGAGAAATGTTGGAATACAATTAAAATGGGCTAATGACAGTGAATGAGAAAACGAGAGGAAGTGGCACAGAAAAATGTCATTTAAATATTTACATGTATAAATAAATTATATTTTCGGAAATTAAAAATTAAGCTTTCGTGGACTACTATTTAAAAACATCATTCATTGAATTTTTAAAAAAATTTAATAATCTAGGAGGAAAACTCAAAATACAAAAATCTGATTAAAAATTTAATTTCTTCAACCCAATTTTAAAAAAATAATGCATTTTCTTGTACAACGAGCAATAAATGTTCTGCCAAATTTAATTTCTTCAACTCAATTTAAAAAAATAATGCATTTTCTTGTACAACGAGTAATAAATGTTCTGCCAAATTTTAGGCTTGCGGACTTTGAATACAATACTTTTGGAATATAAAAATCATCTTTTGGTTGCGAGTGAAAATGAAGATAAAAAAAAAGGGCATTGAGAGAATATAACGGAGGAAAATAATAATGAGAGAGGAAAAGAGTGAATGATAGTGAAAAATATCGAGAAAGCTGGGATGGATTTGGCGAGATGGAAGAAACGTATATCGTGACACATATTTTCGAGTCGCATCGATCGTGCCGGGCACGTGTGTGTGAGTGAGCGCGTGCATACGCTCCCAGGTAGCGGGTCGCGGCGAATAGGAACACGCGAGAAGAGGGTTACCGGCGCGGGGTTGGAAAAAGGGGAAAAACCGAGAGCGAAGAGGCAAAGTGGAAAAAAATCAAAGAAAAAAGACTTCAAAGTGTAACAAACTTTAATTTCTTACATGAAAAAAAAAACGCTTTCAAACTTAAAACTTGAAAAAAAAAAACGTTTTTAAAAAAAAACCTTTTATCTAACTTTGCTTCAAACTTAAAATAAACAAATTTTAATTCATTCGAAAAAAACCTTTTTTTAAACTAATAAATACACATTAATCCAGTCGCGGTTTAGACTACTTATATTTTTTTTCAGCATAAAAAAATATCTTAAACTTTAATTTTAACTTATTCTTAAAGCCAAGGAATATTTCAGAACTGCAAACTTCATAAAATGAAAAAAAGTTTGTTAACTCCACTAGAAAAAAAAATTCATAATGCCACAGTTTAAAATAAACTAAAATGAAAATAATTGTATTTAATATCAATAAATAAATAAATAAATAAATAATTATAAGTTATTAACTAATAAAGGTAAAAATTTGAAAGTCATATAGAAAATCCAAAAGAATGGGAAATTGAAAATAAAGCAAAGACAAATTAAGAACGTGAGCGATTTTCAATTGCTATAGTTTGAATATTGTTGAATGAAAACGTGGAAAATATTATTGAAGATTTTGTTGAACAAAGCATAAGAGTTGGCAAGGTCTCAGAAGTCTTAATATTATTCAACAAACGTTGAAGAAAAAGGGAGCGTGTACCGAGTACATGGGAGTGAGAGATTCATATAAATGAATAAATAAGAAAACGAGAGAGATGTATATAGGCAGATTTACATTTTCTGTGCCTTGGATGAAAAGCCTTCGGGCGAGCTGACTTACGTTGGAATAATTCGATGAAGTAATAAATAAAAGATAAAAAAAGTACGCACACGTTGAATAAATAAGAGAATGGGAAAAAGAGAGATGGAAAATCCTTTGGGCAGAGTTGAATTGCATTAGAATAATTTGAGGAAATATTTTCAAATGCTCGTAATGAAAGACAAGTGAAAACTGAATTCGAAATAAATTTTTTTAATCAAATTATTGAGTCCAAATTAATGTTAGTTGTCAAAAATTTTCTATTCATAATCCGAATGAGCCAATGGTTATTTATTTCTATAAAATAAAATGTGAAAGAGATGAACGCAGAAAATTTTTTTAATTGGAAAAATGAGATAATTTTTTAAAAGAATTGTTTCAAAAATAATCAGACAATATAAATGAATGTGTAAAAATGATACAAATGAAATAGTTTTAGAAGATAGAAAGAATTTTCTCAAATTTTTATAAAAGTTTAGTAATTTTCTAGAATAAAATGAAATAAAGTTCTAAAATAATTTAGAAACATACAATCCATTTCTAAAATTACGTATAAAGATGAAATAAATTTCTAAAATAGTTCAAAAAATGCGATGAATATCTAAAATCACTTAGAAATATGAAATAAATTTTTAAAAATGTTTAGAAAAAATGAAAAAAGTTTTAAAATTACGAAGAAAAATGAGAAAGTGTCTAAAATTGTTCGGAAAAATGAAACAATTTTCTAAAATAATTTAGAAAAATGAAAAAAAATCTAAAATCATTTCGAAAAATAATTCAATATTCTAAAACAATTTAAAAAAATGAAAAAATGTCTAAAATTAATAAAAAAAATGCGACAATTTGCTAAAATAATTTATAAAATTAAAAAAAATGTCTAAAATTGTTTAGAAAAATGAAAAAAAATCTAAAATCATTTCGAAAAATGAAACAATATTCTAAAATAGTTCTAAAAAACGAAAAAATGTCTAAAATTGTTCAAAAAAATGAAACAATTTTCTAAATTAATTTATAAAAATGAAAAAATGTCTAAACTTGTTTAGAAAAATGAAAAAAAATCTAAAATCGTTTCGAAAAATGAAACAATATTCTAAAATTGTTGATAAAAATGAAAAAAATTTGCTAAAATCGATGAAGCGAGAAATAAAATTAGAAAAAAATAGTAGTAGTGAGGGAAAAAATGCAAGGGGCGGAAAAGTATGCGCAGGGGTGGGAGTTGTAGGCGCAACGTCGGTTATTTCCGTGATGCGGCGAGAGAGCGAATCTAGCGTCGAGGCGTGTGTACTCGCTCGTTGTGCGCGCTCGTGTACACGACCTAAATAAGATGCGATGCCCCCACGGCGAAAATAATTCATACGCGACAACTGCCAACTGTCGAGCGAGCGAGCGAGCGAGCGAAAGAGAGAGAGAGAGAGAGTTAACGCTCGCGCGAGTTTGCCGCCGCGGCGATGCATCGCCGGCTTCCGCGCTCGCGAAGCTTCCCATCTTTGCCGATGTATTTTTTTCACCCACTGAGCTTTCTTTCACTTCTTTCTCTTTTTTATCTCTCTCGGAATCGAGTTTCGACTGCGAAACAAATCTCGACTCGTTATTAAATTTAACTCAATTTAAATGACTATTTTTAATTTAAAAAACATTTTTTAATTTAAATAAATTTTTTTATTTATTTAAAATTTCACTTTAAGTTTATTTTAACTGTTATTTTAAATTTATTTTTAATTTTATTTAAAATTTTTGCTTGATTTAGGAATATTTGACAAAATTCAGTTTACATTATATACAATTAAACTTTAATTGTATATTGTTAAATTTTACTAATTTTACGGAATTTTATACTATTAGCTTCATGAAAATGTTTGGTGGATACAAGTGAATTTCAGCAAAAATTAGATTTAGAGATTGATTTTCTAAATTCTTGAAATTGATGAAATTTCCATTCTTAATCCCAGAAGTTTAACTAATTATTGAATTTCCTCTGTGTTCATCCTATTAAATTTTCTCTCTTTCAAATCTTTAAATCTCATTCTATTAAACGTTAATACAAATCCTAAAGCTGGAATTTGAGCTACCAACACTTTCGCTTAATTAGTATTTAGTGAACATTTAACTGAAATTTTACGCGATTTTTCAACGAAAATTCATCTTAAAAGACCAATGTCAAGAGAATTTTTTTCTTTACATGTATAAATTAATATCATCAACAATCATTCAAATTCTTTGAAAAAAAAAACTCACACAAGTACGAATGTTAATTTTCACTTCAAGAGCGAATGAAAAAAGAAAATCATAGAACATGGAATCAAGTATCGAAATTATTCGATTAATTATTTTGACAAAAACCAATATGATCAAAGATATTTCGAGCCGCCGGTAAAGAGAATATGAGAGAAGCAGGAATTTTAATGAGAGTCCAATTTCAAGAGTGAATGAAAAAAAAAAAAAGAAAAACAGAAAGAAATAAAAGAGGAATAGGAAAAAAAAGAGGAGCGAGAATGAACGAAAAAAAAAAATTGGAAAAAATGAAAAAATGAAAAAAAAAAAATGCGGGAAAGGAGAATCGAAGCGAGAAGTGAAAGGGAGGCAAACGAGGCAGCTAGCTCGTTTCCGAATGAAAAAGCCCTTAGCTCGATGATAGGTGCACATCGGTGCGAGCCAGGCTCCGCATCGGGTCCACCCTGTTCCGTTGAGAGCTTGCAGTCTACTCTCTGCACTTTGATGCACGGACGAGGGAGAGGAGAAAATCCTCTCTCTCTCTCTCTCTCTCTCTCTCTCTTTCTCTCTCTCTCTCTCTCTCTCTCTCTCTCTCTTTCTCTCTCTCTCTCTTTCTCTCTTTCTCTCTTTCTCTCTTTCTCTCTCTCTCTCTCTCTCTCTCTCTCTCTCGCGATTCGCCCGGCGAGGCTCGCTCGATAGCACAGTGCGGTTCTCCTCGACGAGCCTTCGTGCTTGCAACGCTGTCGTGGCTGTTGCCACCGCTGCAGCGAGCTTAAAGGGGAACCACCCGAGTCCCCAGACTCCTCTCGATTCTCATCGATCGCCACGCCAATTTTTTGTTTCCAACGCCGAAGAAAACATTTTTTAACCCCACAAAATTAAGCACCGAACATCCAAATGAAACTTTAAATTATTCAATTTTAAAAATATAATTTAAACAATATTGCTATAATTGATTTTTAAAATAACTTTCTTTTGTCTAGAGATTATTAGACACCAAATTTTATTAATCTGTGAAAAAAATATTTTAATATTTTGGAAAAATAAATAAATTTATAAATTTAGGGAAAATATTTTTTTTCCGCACAAAATGAAGCACCAAACATCCAAATGAAACTTTAAATTATTAAATTTTAAAAATATAATTTAAGCAAAATTCCTAATTGATTTTTAAAATAACTTTTTTTCTCTAGAGATTATTAGACACCAAACTTTATTAACCTGTGAAAAAAATTAATTAAATATTTAGGGAAAATAAATAAATTTATAAATTTAGGGAAAATATTTTTTTCCCGCACAAAATGAAGCACCAAACATCCAAATGAAACGTTAAATTATTAAATTTAAAAAATTAAATTTAAACAATATTGTCAATTGATTTTTAAAATAACTTTTTTTGTCTAGAGATTATTAGACACCAAACTTTATTAACCTGTGAAAAAAACAAATTAATTTATTTAGTTTTTCTGATCGAAATTTTCATATTAGATTATTGAATATTTTTTATCAATACACGTGATGATAAAATATAGTTTCTATTGTACTGTTAGGATACTTGACAAGACTCGGATCAAATATTTGCAGGAGTACAGCAGTTGATCTTAAAATTACTTTTTTTTCCTATATCGAGATTTGTTAATATTCGAGACAAATATTTGCAGAAGTCAGGTTCATTTCAATATAACTTTTGATATTAAATAACTTTTTTCCTTAGAGTTTATTTAACGCCAATATTTATTTATTTATTAAATTTTTCTTATCAAATATTTGTTAACAGAATATAATTTGAATGAAACTCATCTAAATTATGACAATAAAATAAATTCTTTATCCCGTACGAAGATACTAAAAATTTGTTAAATAATTTTATTTTTGTTTCAATACTGAACAACAAATGTGCGAAAAACATTAACAAAATGGCTTTTATTGTTGAAACTATTCATTTTTTAATCTGTTTTTAACAAAATTATGATGCAGATACAAAAAAAGGGAAAAAATCTTTCAGAATAAAATCAATTTATAAAAGTTATTTTATATAGTGAAATAAATTCTACTCCTGTGCGATTGTAATTGGCTCGTAAAATACTGAGTCTTATATTTATTTTTAAAAAATAGATAAAAATTGAATTAAACTAGAAACGATTTACGACGATCGTGTTTTTTTTTCCTTTTTTAATTTAATCCTGGGGAAAAATTGCAGATCGAGGATTGTCGAAACGTTCAGAGACTCTCGTCCTTCCGTTGCTCTCGTTTTTCAAACGACTCGCGAGTTTTCGCAACTCTCGCCTCGCGCTCCGTGAATTTATTAACGGGCACGAATCGCTCCAGGCGCTCTGCCTTCGATTCTCGAGCAGTCTCGTCCCTATTTCTACAAAACACCACACGTTTATTTATTTTAAAAAAAACATATTGGTTTCTTGTCCTCAAATTAACGTTCACTCTTACAAAGTATATCATTTTTTATTTAAATTATAAAAATTGCCTATAATTTTTATACAGAAAGCAAAATTATTATGCACTTTTCTATTTTTGAAAAATAATTTTCTTATTCTTCAGTATTTTATAATAATTTTTACAATATGAAAAAAGAACAATTTAGAATAGAAAATTAAAAATATTAATTTAAATGATAATTTTTGAAATAATAATTAGTAGAATAGTTTATTTTGAAAATAAAAATCTGCAAAATACTCATCGAGCAGTCTCGTCCCTATTTCTACAAAACACCACACGTTTATTTATTTAAAAAAAACATATTGGTTTCTTGTCCTCAAATTATCGTTCACTCTTACAAAGTATATAATTTTTTTATTTAAATGATAAAAATTGCCTATAATTTTTATACAGAAAACGAAATTATTATGC
Organism: Cremastinae sp. A BG-2022a; assembly: GCA_030522545.1. Lineage (NCBI taxonomy): Eukaryota > Metazoa > Arthropoda > Insecta > Hymenoptera > Ichneumonidae > Cremastinae sp. A BG-2022a. The sequence continues at coordinate 17,978 of JAPYYW010002035.1, read as the reverse complement.
ACTTTTCTATTTTTGAAAAATAATTTTCTTATTCTTCAGTATTTTACAATAATTTTTAAAATATGAAAAAAGAACAATTTAGAATAAGAAATATGAAATATTAATTTAAAAGATGATAATTTGTAAAATAATAATTATTAGAATAGTATATTTTTAAAATAAAAATCCGTAAAATATTCATCTTTTAAAAATACAAATTTGCTAAATATTCATTTATTAAGTATACTAATTTTCAAGATATATATCCTATATTAAAAAAGACATGAGCGCATTAACTTTTGGTTAATCTCTACTCATTAAAAAAAATTCAATATGCGTATATTTATATTAAATATACCCGGAAAAATATACCTGAATATTTCGGGGATCGTAAACATTTGAAAAAAAAAGAAAATTCGTCGAGCGTAACGAGGAAAAAAATTTTTCAAATTTCCGAAAATACCTCGACTAATTGTTTATCCATGAGAATTATTCGTCGAGGTCGAGGGAAAAACCGAACATGGTCTTGATTGTTCGGATTTTCGAGTGAATTTTGAGAATCATTAGGCCAGTATAAAGTGTCGGGTTTGGCCAGATAGTTCGTTACCGGAAAACAAATTCGAGAAGTTTTATTGAGTGTCAATTGCAGTAATTTTCAATCATACGAAAAGTGAATAGTTTAGTGTTTCAAATTAATAATCTCGTTTCGAAATACTTTTTAAAAAATATATGAAAGGTGTATCCTATATTTAAAAAAATAGAAATAAAACCTCTAATAAATTAATCAAAATAGAGCGCTTTATGCGAAGTTTTATGAATAAGTATGCGTTTGGAAGAACAGTAAAATATCAATTCAATAAACATGTCAAAAAAGCGACCGCGTTGTCGCTCATAAAATACAAACAAAATACATTTTTTAAATACATAGAAGTCAGGAGAAAAAAAAACAAAAAAAATCAAACAACAAAAATATTCAAACTAAGCAAATAGAAACATGCAAAATAGGAATTAGGACTATTTATAAATAATTTAAGACTCAATAATATGAATAATTCAAATAATTAAATAATTAAAAGATAAAAATCAATAAATTTCATAATATTTATTTGAAAAAAAGGACGCGAACCCTTAAAAATGTAATTAAGCGAAAAAAAGGAATTTATAAAATACAAGTGAAAGGATAATTTTGTTTTAATTTTTAAAAAAATGGCAACGAGAGTGCAAAAACAAAGATGGTCGAGGGTGTGACAGGAAAAGTAGTATCGGTGGGTGAAATGAAACGTTTTTCAGGTTTTGGTGAATGACGGGGGTGGTTTGTGATATCGGGGGTGAAGAATTTTGATCGAGAGAGCGAAACGAGCTGAAGGAAGAAATAAAAAAAATAAAAAATAAATTTGGCTCTATCGTACGGCAAATGTTGGCGAGTTTTGGATTTTTTGATTGGGGTTGCCGGGCTCGCACTAGGATACATTTATGTTCGACGAAGGAGGGCGGCTGAACTATCGGCCAGGCTCGCTCGAATCACCACGGCGTTCAACATGTTCGAGATGTGGAGCGCGGTGAGTTCCAAGCTGGAACACTCCGCGAGCTCCTCGGCCTCGCCGCTGCCCCTCACATCCCACCCGCCGCAAACGCCTCATACCTCCTCGGGCAGCATAAAAGGTAAAACTGCACATTTTCATTTAAGGCAGGAGTCGCGTAAAATCGTTTGAGACTGAATTTTTTTAAAATTTGCACAAATCTTCTCAGAGGTAATGTCGAAATTTATGTCAAATTTAATGAAGCTTCACCATCTAGTAATCGAAATATTAATTATTGAAAGTTGTCGCATTTTTTGATCTCTCATAAGAGCCCATGTTAAAAGTGGCAATTTTTTAAAATAAATATCGTGATAACCACATGGTGAAGCTTGTTTAAATTTTGCACACATGTTAAGAAGATCAGTAGAAATTTTGAAAAAATTCTGTCTCAAATAAATTCAAGTGATGATTTTACATTTAGTTAACACTTACAGCCAAACTTTTGACGAGACTGTCAAATCGTTTGAGACTGAATTTTTTAAAAATTTGCACAAATCTTGTTTGAGGTCATGTCGAAATGTATGCCAAATTTTATGAAGCTTCACCATCTAGTAATCGAAATATTAATTGTTGAACATCATCACATTTTTTTATCTCTCATAACAGCCCATGTTAAAAGTGGCAATTTTTTGAAATAAATATCTCGATAACCATATGGTGAAGCTTCTTTAAATTTCGCACACATGTTAATATTACGTCAAAGAAGATCAGTAGAAATTTTGAAAAAATTCTGTGTAAAAAAAATTCAAATGATGATTTTACATTTAGTTAACACGTATAGCCAAACTTTTGAAGAGACTGTTACGCGACTCCTATCTTAAGGTAGGAGTTATCTTTCCTTTCACTTGAAGAAATCAACTTTATTGAGGGTGATTTTTAGAGATTTTTGAAAAACGAAGCACATAGCATAAAAATTATGTTAATATATCAATTATTTTAAAAATTATCACGTTTGTAAAATTTTCAAAAAAATCGAAAGGCGTATACCCCTTCAACGACTGTTTTTTTCCTTTTTGACAGTTTTTTATTGATATTTTGCTGTTCTTGTAGGCGCATATTTCGTATAACTTATTCCCATAATGCGTTCTGTTCCAATTAATCGATTAAACGCCTCATGTATTTTTTAACATAGGATTTCATATTTTTCATTTTTCTAACTTCCACATAGAAGTCACATGAAAGCCACATAAAATTTTATGCACCATGCAGTTTAAAAGAAAATCAAATACCAATATAACAGTATTTTTTCACGTTCATAATTGCAGTTTTATAATTGTTATTACTAAATTATTATTCAATATTTCAAAAAATGGAATTTACGCACTTATTTTCAATATTTCTGCAATGTGTTAACAATGAAAGCAACAATATTTGTTGAATCGATTTTCTTATTTTAAGAGATGAAAAATCAGAGAGTTGCAAGACTCCGTGACGGCATTATAATCTACGTCGCGTGTCTATTATTTGTACACGAGGAAGCGTCGATGCGAGCGTCGCGGAAAGTAGGTCTCCGTTCGGAAAAGTCTGTCGTGCCGAGTGTCCGATAAGACGACGACGCCTCGCACCGAGAGACGATTCACGCTCGCGCTTTCGCTACGGAGAAATTATCAATTTCATTGAAATCCACATTCAAGCTAAAATCAACAATTTCGTCATGTCATTTTTTCAAATAAAATTCAAAAAATATATATATTTTTTATGAGATCACTGCGTTGTTTTTAAATTTTGACGATTTTTTTTATTTCGGTAATTTTTGGAAATTTTTTATGGTAATGTTACCCATGGTTAGTAATTTAACAGTAAATTTCCACTTATTTTTCCAAATTTTGGTAATTTATGACAATATTTAGCAATTTGTGGTAATTTTTTGGTAATTTATACAATATATTGGTAATTTTTTCGTTACTTGGTCAGTAATTTAACAGTAAATTTCCAGTTATTTTTCCAAATTTTGGTAATTTGTGACAATATTCAGAAATTTGTGGCAATTTTGTGGTAACTTATGCAACACTTTGGTAATTTTTTTATTCGGTCAGTAATTTAACAGTAAATTTTCAGTTATTTTTCCAAATTTTCGTAATTTATGACAATATTCAGAAATTTGTGGCAATTTTGTGATAATTTATGCAACACTTTGATAATCTTTTTTATTCGGTCAATAATTAAACAGTAAATTTCCAGTTATTTTTCCAAATTTTGGTAATTTGTGACAATATTCAGAAATTTGTGGCAATTTTGTGATAATTTATGCAACACATTGGTAATTTTTTTATTAGGTCAATAATTAAATAGTAAATTTCCAGTTATTTTTCCAAATTTTGGTAATTTGTGACAATATTCAGAAATTTGTGGCAATTTTGTCGTAATTTATGCAACGCATAGGTAATTTTTTTTATTCGGTCAGTAATTAAACAGTAAATTTCCAGTTATTTTTCTAAATTTTCGTAATTTATGACAATATTCAGAAATTTGTGGCAATTTTGTCGTAATTTATGCAACACTTTGATAATCTTTTCTATTCGGTCAGTAATTAAACATTAAATTTCTAGTTATTTTTCCAAATTTTCATAATTTATGACAATATTCAGAAATTTGTCGTAATTTATGCAATATTTTCGTAATTTATCATTTATCCGTTATTTGGTGATTTTCTTCGTAGCTGAGTCAGAGTATTTTCCAGCAGCTTTTCGCGGTGCGTCATATTTGCGGCAGAGAGGGGAGGAAAATGAAGGGTGAGAGTCGGTTTTTCTCGCTCTCTCTCTCTCTCTAGTTCTTTGTGCGCGAGGGTGGGCCCGTCGAGAGTGGGCGCGCGGAAGCGTGCCTCGGTGTAGATCGATAGGCCGTGCAACTGGCGAGCCCTCGTGTTCCCGACGTCGTCGGGACATCAATACGGCCACACGTGCCGAGATACCAACACGAACTCACCCTTGGTGCATCCGTAACTCCCTCTCCCCCGTCCACCTCCTCACCACCAGACGACTTCCCTCGCATACGCGCGCTCTACGTGGGCGTCCCGAAGCTTCAACTCGATACGACGTCATTCCACAGCTTTCTCGATCTTTTTTCGTCAGAGATTCGTGCCAGTGGCTCTCTTTTGTTCGACTCGCTCTCTTCATGTATATTCACTTGATGACATTTCTCTTTGAACATTTTTTTTTTGAAAATTGAACCTGGAGAAATTTCTCTCGAAAAATTTTTCTGGGGAAATTTCTCTCTTTAAACATTTCCCATGAGAAATTTTTCTTTGGAAAATGTACTCGCACACATTTCTCTTTGAAGATTTTCCTGAAGTAATTTTCTGAGGAAAATTCACCCGCTGGAATCTCTTTGAGAAAATTTACTCGAAAGAATTTTCCTGTAGGAATATTCTGAGAAAATTTATCTACAGGAATTTCATTGTGAACATTCACCTGGAGATATTTTGTTGTGAAAATTCGGTTGTAGACGTTCTATTGGGAAAATTCACCTGTATGGGAATGTATCTGAGAAAATTTACCTGCAGAAATTTCCTTGTGATAATTCACCTGTAGAAATTTCTTTAAGAAAATTTTCCCGACGAAATTTGTCTGCAGAAGTTTCCCTGAGAAAATTCCCCTGCAGTAATTTCTTTGAGAAAATTTATTCGAAAGAATTTCCTGTAGAAATTTTGCTGAAAAATTTACCTATAGGAATTTCTTTGTGAAAGTTCACCTGCAGAAATTTTCTTGTAGAAATTTCCTTATGAAAATTCACCTGCAGAAATTTTGTTGTGAAAATTTACCTGCAGAAATTTTGTTGTGAAAATTCACCTGTAGGAATGTATCTGAGGAAATATACCTGCAGGAATTTCCTAATGAAAATTCACCTGTAGAAATTTCTTTAAGAAAATTTTCTCGAAGAAATTAGCCTGCAGAAATTTCCCTGAGAAAATGTACCTGCAGGAATTTCTTGGATAAAAATGAACCTTTAGAAATATTTTTGAAAAAAAATTTCTCCACGAATCCCTGAAGTGTTGGGGGGTAAAAATTTTTCCGAAAAAATAAGTTGGACGGAATATTTCTAAAAAATAACATAAATGGATAATTCTGCGCTACTGGTGAGGAAAAGTGAGGTATTTCCTTGCGAGAAATCGGGGCAGGATAACCAGGCGTCTCGCCGAGACAAAGTGACACGATTTCGCAGAGCCTGACGAGTTTACCATCGCGAGGGGGTCGGGGGCGGGCCGGGAGGGAGTTTGACCGTGGAACTCGGTCTCCGGAACGCGGGAGACACCCGGAAAATCGAATTAAAGCGGAACTCGACGTAAACGATCCCCCGTGGGTTCCGAGCGTGCTCTCCGAGCGCGCGTGCGTCCGCCCTCCGGCACGTTACGGCCGAAAGCCATTCACGAATTTCGTCCATTCACGAACCGTCTGCCGAAATACTTATTTATTATACATTTCGATACTATTTTTTTCTCACTCCCAATCTAAATAAACAAACACCATTTTTCAAATAACTTTTTTCAAATTTCTCCAAAGAATGTTACAAATAAATGAAATTACGATAAAAATCTTTGAAATATTAACTTGCCCGTTGTGCACAAGACCAAAAAATCATTTATATTTAAATAAGAGCTGAATCAACATTGATATATTGAAAAAAATTATTTATCAAGATTTTATTATTACTAAATCGGACTGTAAAAATTTGTCTTAAAATAAATCATATTTTTTAAAATTCTTCAAATTTGCATAAACGTACGAACTGGTAAAATGCTATAAACATTTTTCGAATATTTTGTATGCAAGCTTTTGTACTTTTACTACGAAAAAATTATTTAAACAAATTTTGTGATAAATTACTTTAATTTCACAAAATCACGAAAAAAAAATTATTTCAACGTTATAAAAAAGCAATAAAAATTGTTTAACGATGGAATGTTTGAAAAGTGTTGCGAGTTATGTCGTTGATAAGAAAAAATTAGGCTCTAACATTTTAACGAGGCTAGGCAAGAATTCTTCGTTCGGGAATCTTTTCTCCTCGGCTTTTCCTCCGTTTTCCATTCGCTTCGCGTGCTTGTGCACTCGCTTCCCTCTATTTGAGAATTTTTCCGTGTATGCACTACGTCCCGGCTCTCGGTATAGAGCAAGGATCGATGTCGACAGCACTCGCGCAAAAACTCAACGAGAGACGAAACTCTCTAGCCAAAGAGCGACACGCGAGTCTTGATTTTTTTGGAGCCAATATTTAAAACTCGAAATTTCATAAAATTGCAAAATCTGAACGTTTGAAAAAAAAAATCTAAAAATAAAATAAAAGCTACGATTCAAATAAATATTTAGATTGATCAAATTTTCGAAATTTTTTAAATTATGTGCGCAATTTTTTTATTTTTCAAATTGCAAAATCTGAACGTTTGAAAAAAAAATCTAAAAATAAAATAAAAGCTACGATTCAAATAAATATTTAGATTGATCGAATTTTCGAAATTTTTTTAAATTATGTATGCAATTTTTTGATTTTTCAAAATTTACGAACTAAATTGTAAAATATATTTAATAAATATTTTGATACGAATGAAACAAATATTGCGATTACGTGCTATTTTATAAATGCAATTACAAAATTACGGAAATTCGAATGAACAAATTGGCGAAAGTAATTTTTTTTTTGGACAAAGTGAGTGAAGGCGTTTCGAAACTTTTCGAGGTGGATTTCGATCGGGCGGAGGCAAACTTTCGATTTTCACGAGAGACTTGCTTTTCGCTGACGTATCTCGGAGCGAGAGTTTTTCGGCGGGCCGAGCGGGCCAAAATAGTCCCGGCGAAAGTCGCGGCTCGGGAGCCGCGATGAGCGAAAGAAAAAAGAAAGTTCAAGACTCGCGGATGAATCGTTGACGCAACGAGCGAAGCTGGTCACGCGGAATTACAATCACGAGCGAAGGGAAAATCGCGCGATCCGTATTTCCAGTTTTGCATAAATTCGCTGTATATATTTTTCAACAAATAAAATTAAATTTTTCACGATTTTCGAACCGTTTCTACGGTTAAAATAATCAAGGAATCGAAATGATTTTTATATAATTCTCTGCGTCTTGTAAAATCCTTCAAAATTCACTCCTCATAAATTAAATTCGGTCCAGGGAAAACCAAGTTATGGGCGTTTGAAAATTAGACCAATCAGAATTCAGCATTCGAAAGTTTTTGACTACCGTTTTTCCTATTAGTGTGGGTACACTTTTCGGGGTAGAATTTGTCAGGAAACCCGATAAGCATCGTTGTAATATCCAAACATCAAAATGACGGGCTAAAAAATGTTTTTTCTAAATAAAAAATTTGCAACATCTAAAAACAATGATACCATTGTCTTCGTCTTTCAAAACCCTTCAAAATTCACCCTTTATAAACTAAATTCGGCCCAGAGACAGCGGAGTTATTCGCATTAACAAATTCGAATTCCCTATTGGCCTAAATTCGACCAATCCAAAATCTACAATTTTTTCTCCGAATTACCTATTAGTGTGGGTACATTTTTCAGGGTCAAATTTGTCACAGATCACGAAAAACAAGATGGTAATTTCGAAATATTAACGTCGTGGCTTAAAAGTCAAAAAAATTTGGAAAATTGTCGAAAAACATGACTTTAAGGGACGAGGATAGGAAGAATCGCTGCTGAGAGCTTGCTCGCGAGGTCGGACGAGCGGCTCGCGGCGTGGGGAGAGGCACGCGGCTGCAGAACCCGTATTACGTAGTACACGGAGTTTGCGCGCGCGTTGAACGCCGAGAGAGTCGCGAGGTTGCATAAGACGTCGAGTGCGAGAACCGCCGGCACGGCGACTCGACTGTACGTCTCCGTTTTGCGTACAGTGACGTCAAAAAATTCTCTTGGTTGCATCAACATTGCCAAACAATGAAAATAATTATCACATTGGTACAAATTATTCTAACCGTTTCCTCAAGTAAAACAAAAGAAGATTAAAAATTTATTTGCGTTCAGCAACAATAATGATTCATCGAAGTTGAAAATATTTCCGAATTGCATTTTTATCGCAGTTTGTGAAAGAAATAATTCAAAGAGGAAGAAATAAAAATTGCCCAATGTCAAAACAACAATGCTGCTTTTTCTTAACTGATTTAAATTGTTCAACGTTTTACTTTTCTTTTTCGTCACTCCAGACAAATTCTCGCATCGAGTTCCATATTTTCATACAACAATTTTTTACTTATTTTTTTTCAAATTCCCAGGCAATTTCCCAACCAGATGGCACTTAACCATACTACGAAATCAAGACTTAAAAAAAGTAGTTTAATCCGATTCGCAAGTCTTAAATTTTCATTTGAGAATTTTTTAATTATTTTTTCCTCGATCCCCAGGCAATTTCCTAACCATAAGGCATCCAGTGATATTACAAGACCCAAATTTCGTATACGAAAAATTTTCATCTCGACTGTACGCGGAGGTACGTCGTCGTCGACGTTCTTCCTCGGCCGCGGAATCGATACTCCGGTAGCCCCGTTAGCGACGTCGACGCATCGACCTCATGAATGAACGAGCCGATCGCCGATGCGCCGTCAATTTCCGAATCGTGAATTCGGCCCCGTCTCGTTTGCCCCCTTTCCCCCCCCCCACCCCTCCTTTTTTATCGTCCTATCTTGCCACGTCGAATAAACAAAAACCCGCGGTTGAGATTCGTGAGACACGTGTTCGCCAATAAATTACGCTTCCGAGCTATTCTCGGACTCGGAAAAAATTTTCGTCGCTCGGGCAGAGAGCGCGTCTCCGTGCGCTCGCGCGTTTCGGCCAAAAAAATTCGGGGATCGGTATTCGATATTTGAATCAGGAAAAAGAGCCACTTCGATACAGGTTCGTGTACAGCTTTTTTAAAATCTTTTACTCGAATTTTAGAATAATGGGTAAATTTTTGAACGATTGGCGTGAAATTATAATAAAAAAATGTAATAAATGAGATATAAATTAATTTAAACAAATGGAAATTAAGATAAATCGTTGAATTTGTTTACATAAATAAGGGAAATAAATAAATTGTGTTCAAATTTATAAAATTAAATTAATTTAAAAGACGTTTTTAATAAAATTAAATGTGTAATAAATAATTTATCAGTGTAGAATATAATTAATGAACAATACTTGTAGTAAATAAATTTTTGGTAACTGAAGTAATGTTTCTGATCGAAAATCTGAAAATCATGTTTCAATTGTTAAACATTCCTTCGTTTACTGACGATTATTGAATCATAATAAAAAACAAAATCAATAATTAAATATAAAAAAATATATATCTATAATATAGTATAATCAATCGTAGTATAATATACAACATATAAAATATCATTTAGAGATTAAACGTAGTTTTAAAAGAAATTTAACTTCAATAAAATAAATAATATGTATAATATTATGACATGTAATATAGTCTGTATATTACACTCTACATAAAATATATTATGTATTATGATATTATACAGTATGTAGTATATATTATGTATTATTTTAAATATCTCATTATGTATGGTATAATAGATTATATAATGTTTTATTATGTATAATATCATGCATAATATTATATATTAGATATTATGGCATGTATTATATATTTTATAGTATATTATTTTGTATTGTATTATACATTATATTATGTACTGTATTACATATTACATTATATATTGTATAATATATTATATTATGCAATACATTTATGTATTGTATTACACATTATATTTTATGTTATATTACACTGAAAACGAAATTTGGTTGATTCAACGAAATATTTGTTTCAATACGTTCAACGATATTATTTTGCAAATTGAACTAAATTCTTGGTTAATTTAACTAAAGTTTAATTATTTCAAATAAACAAGTGTTGATTCGACGAAATATTTTCAACTAAATATTTTTCAACTAAATCTGTTCTCAGTGTAGGGATTGTATTATGTATTA
>JAPYYW010002035.1:0-5000 GCA_030522545.1 Cremastinae sp. A BG-2022a | reverse complement strand
ATCGTGCCCGTCCTTCGCCAGAACGGTGTGCGTTGAGCGATTGCGAAATTCGGCGATGACGATACACGGACTTTCGCAACGATCGGTTGCGATCGTGCCCGGCTCGCTCTCCCCCGGACCGGCTAAACTAGTTTTTTCCTCGACGCCAATCGATATTTTAACCGTGCGAATTGGCGCAGTCACGATCGATCGCCGCGTTTCCGAAAACTACTTTTCGCGCTCGAAATCTGATTAATAGCATAAACAAACGGTAAATACGATAAAAATGAACAATATTTACGGTAAATCAAAGAAAAACGTTCCCATAAATAATTGCAGTAAAAATTTTCATTTTCGAGATATTATTTTGCATCATAGTTGCAACTATTATACACCTATGATATGAAAATGAATTATTTTCACTCTTTCCACTCTTTATTTGTATCAGCATAGTTGTTTTTTTCATTATAATTCAAATTATTATGGAACTAAGCAGAAGAAATGTTTTTTTAAAAATATATTGTATTGAGTAATATACAACTATTATATAAAAATACATATTTTCGAGCATAGTTATATGATAAATCTTTAAAAGTTCATTTTTTAAACTGCTATTTTACCGCTATGACTCAAAAAAGTATATTTTTGTTTATAGCTGTTTAATTTAAATTCATGGCAGCAAAGTACTATTGCATTTTAAACAATATTTGCGATTATAGTTCACCGTAGCAATGTAAAATATGAATTACATACTATATGAACAACTATTTGTAATAGTTAATCGCATCGATCAAAAATGTACGTTTTTTATGAAATAGTTGCAACTACGTGACTACTATGCAATAATAAACTATTCTTGTGATAATATTTTGCATTACAGTAATAAAAAAGATGTGTTGAATTATTGCATAGTAGCAACTATTATGTTAAATTTGCACAAAAAAATTCAAAGTTATGAAAATACCAACATAGTAACAACTATCTATAATAGTTAATCGCACCGATAAAAAATATACGTTTTTTATGACATAGTTGCAACTATGTGACTATTGTACAATAAAAAATTATTATTGTGATTATATTCCTTACGGTAATAAAAAAGCCATGTTTAATTATTGCATAGTAGCAACTATTATGCTAAATTTGCACACAAAAAAATGAAAAGTTATGAAAATACCAATATAGTCACAACTACTTATAATAGTTAATCGCACCGATAAAAAAATATACGTTTTTTTATGAAATAGTTGCAACTATGTGACTATTGTACAATAAAAAATTATTATTGTGATTATATTCCTTTACGGTAATTAAAAAAACATGTTTAATTATGGCATAGTAGCAACTATTATGCTAAATTTGCACAAAAAAAGAAAAGTTATGAAAATACCAATATAGTTACAACTATTTATAATAGTTAATCACACGGATAAAAAATATACGTTTTTATGACATAGTTGCAACTATGTGACTACTGTGCAATAAAATATTATTATCGTGATTATATTCCTTTACGGCTATAAAAAAGACATGTTTATTTTATTGCATAGTAGCAACTATATGCTAAATTTGAGAAAAAAAAATTATTTTCTTTACAATTACAGGTGAAAGTATTTTATCGTCGCGATCGAGGCGTGCTTTTTTTTCAATTGGCTCTCGCTAGAGTAAACGCCTCCCGGACAATTGAAAATCGTCTTGTCTCGTTGCCGATCCGGTGGACGATCGTTTTGCTATTCTCGTCCCGTGGTGCGCGTGTTTCTACGCACGGCAGATTGCGAAAGGTCTCTCGCGGTCTCGGTGATTGTCATTCAGCGGGGTGCGCGTGTCGCGGCCTCTAGCGTTTCGTCCGTGGCTCGCTCGATTCTCGACGATCCCGAGTGCCTCTCTCGGAACTTTCGTAACGTGATCGGGAGGATCGCGAGAGAGCCTTCTTTGCTTTTCCTTACGAAGAAATAAAAAAAAAAACTTACTCACCTGTCGAAACGTTCGTTAAATCACTCAAAACACCGACAAATCTGTTTTTTTTTCAACTTTCTGACGATATAACAGTGACAAATGGAAATCTCATAATTTTACAATAGTTTCATTAACATATTGTTAAAGGAATATCAGTTTTAATCATAATTAGGGTGATATGATCATGGCAGTAAAACGACAAATTTTCAACTCAGTTTTTCTCATTTGCGAGTAAAAGTTCATTAAGAAAAGTTGTTGCTAATTGGCTAAAGAACAACATACTCGAAATACAAGGTCATCCAAGGTGACGTGTGCTTGCTATGCAATTAACAAAAAAAAACTCACTTAAGAAAAAAAATTAAACAAAGCTTCTTCGATATTGTATAAAAATGTGTGCAAAATTTTAAAAAGCTTCACCACGTAGAAGTTGAGATATTTATTGTTTAAGATCGCAACAATATTTAACACGTGCTCTTATGAAAGGATACAAAAAAATGTAATTTTTACCAATAATTAAATATTTCAACTTCCGCATGGTGAAACCTTATAAAAATTGACATACATGTACATATGACGGTAAAGAAAGTTTATGAAAAATTTTAACAAAATATGTAATAAACGATACCATTACCATATCACTTTAAATTAATTTTAGTTAACCCTAGGACCCCATAGTATTTGTATGAGACAGACACCCCACTTTGGGGTTATGCTAACCCCGGTACTTTGAATGAATGTAGCCAACTTTTTATTTATGGTACGAAGGTTTAATTTTTTTTTCGTTTCATCGTTCGAATCCTGGAAAATGAAATGAACTACTAGAGAAAGATCTTGTATTTAATTTTTATCGAGAAAAATGCAATTGAACAAGCAACATTTTCGAAATGTCGAGGTCGTAAAAATTTTCTGGGGTTCGGCGAACCTCTGTGTAGGGTCCAAAGGTTAATTATGCGCACGTTAGAAAAATATTATAAAAAAAAACATTTTAAACAAGCCAATGAGCGGATTTTTGGATCAACCCCCTTATGCAAAAATTTTGCAAAATTTTTTGAAATTTTTGATTTTTGATTTTAAGAGCCTGTTCGATCGGAAATATTATGTAGATAATGAAAAAGCTACTTATTCGGGGCGTAATTGAAGAATTCATATTGTAAAATTTAAAAAATTGATCCAAAAGTCAGTTTTGTGGCTTATTCAAAACTCGACCCAATGAAAAATTTAAAAAACTGATAAAAAAGTCAGTTTTTTGGCATATCCAATAGGAATTATTGGATTGTACCCCGAATAATTAGCATTTTCGTTATCTACGGGAAATTTCCGATCGAGTAGACTCTTAAAACCGAAAGCTGAAAATTCAAAAAATTTTGCAAATTTTTGAAGATATACCCCTCTCTATTTTTTCAAAAATCTTCAAGGCGTCATAACTTTTTAAATAATTGACGAATTAACCTGATTCCTGCACCATTCTCTTCATTATACAAAAATCTTTATAAATCACACCCATTAAAGTAAATTTCGTCAAGAAAAAGGAAATATATTGCAAATTGAAATTTTCATGGCTCCACGAGAATCAATGTGACCAAAATAGAGTCTGAATAATTTTGAACTCTGAATTTTTTTCGTCGAAAATGAGAAGCATTGCACGAAAAATTGCAAGAATGATTTGTCTGCGAAATCGACGTTTCGTAAACACTTTTCTTCAATGATTTGGCGTCGGAGCGAGAAAAAAAAGTGCGTGCGAGGATCGATAAAGATCGACGAGAAACTGAGATAAGGGGACTAACGATCGAGATGGAAGCGAGCACGTGGGCTCTTCCACGAGGGTGCGTTAAGTTTGAGTGCGTGACGAGAGGAAGGAAAAGGCATGAATAAACCAAAACAAAAATGAAAAAATGACGAAAAAGGCAGTGACAATTGAAAAACAAAATAAAGTATCAAAAATATGTACCAGAAATCAGAAAAAAAGAACGAGAGTGAGTGTAAAAATATATTTTTTTTAAATTCACGAAATTGTTGATAAAATTAAGTTGGGTTCATAGAGAATGATGAAAAAATTTGATGATTCATCGAACCGATAAAAAATAAATTATGATGTTTGATAAAATTAGAATAGTATTGACTGAGATTGTTATTTTGGATAACAATACATCGGTGTGACATTTACGCATAAAAATATGGTTATACTGATATTCAATGACGAATTCTTTGATGAATGATCAGATAAATGGAAGTAATCAATTATATTTGTTTTGTGATTTGTCACGATAACGATGTATCAATAACAAATTTACACAGCATACATATGATCATAGACGTACGTTGAAATATAATATACAAAATAATATTTGATACAAAAGGTATAAAAAACGAAAAATACTAATAATTTATTAATATAATGCAGTTTATGGTTGAATACATAAACTTTCAATACATTAATAAAATTATTTAATACAACAATAATGATAAAAATAAAATAGGAATGTTCTAATTGAATAAAATATACACTTTATTCAAAGTTAAATGAAATAAGTGACATAAGTCAAGCGTATAAAATGATATAACGAGAAAATTTAATACAATTAGTGTAAGACATGAAAATTAATAATATTCATTCCAACGTTCTCTATTATAGTACAAGCAATTATGCAATAACAGAAATAAAAATGAAATAATAATGCATCGATTTCCAAGATACAATATTACAAATGCAATAAATACATATTATTATACATATTATAAATGTATATAATTGTATAAATGTATGTAATTACATGAATAATAAAATAAAAATTATATAAATTATTCTAATATGGTAAGTAAAGAACATGAAAATAACAATGATAAATAATATACAAATTACGATAATAATAATGAAAATAAGACATTGAGTCAACAGTGTACAAAATATTAATCGACATATTACGAACAAAACAAATAATTCCACAGCGCGTAATCCATTAAAATACTGCACGGAGAAAAATGTTCCAATAAATTTTGGGCGAAATTTCAACAAAATTTACAGTTTTGTCCATCAACAGCGCCTCACGACGGGAAAACTTTAAAAT
>JAPYYW010002034.1:0-38010 GCA_030522545.1 Cremastinae sp. A BG-2022a | reverse complement strand
GAGTTTACAAGCTTTACTGACGTTTGACCAATGCATTTCATTATTATCATTTCTTATCGAATATCACCATTAAAAACTAGAAGTAATAATGAAAAAAAATTATATAAGTAAATCATCAAAAATGAATAAAAATGAATGAAGCAAAATCTGCCTTAGCTATTTTATTTTCTTATTCCTTCACTCATTTTTGAACGTTCGACAAAATATCGAGTTTACAAGCTTTACTGACGTTTGACCAATATATTTCATTATTATCATTTTTTCTCAAAAACTACCATAAAAAACTAAAAGTAATAATGAAAAAAATGATAGAATTAAATTATCAAAAATGAATGAAGTAAAACATGCCTTGGTCATTTTATTTTTTTATTCCTTCAATCAGTTTTAAACGTTCGAAAACAATATCCAATTTACAAGCTTTACTGACGTTTGACCAAAATATTCTGTTATTATCATCTCTTATCGTAAATCACCACCGCAGAAACTAGAAGAAGTAAAAACGAAAAACTAATTATAAAAGTAAGTCTATAAAAATAAACGAATGAGTCATAACTGATAAAAAATGATGGGAGAAATGATAAAAGGTACATAAATGAGTCATAACTGATAAGAAAATTGTAATAGAATGCTAAAACGATGCTATTAAGTGAAAAAAAAGAAAATAAAACCGTTTGTCTTTCCCGGAATTGCTAGATTCCACGTTCGAGGCTTTCTATTTCCTCCTTCCCCTCTCTCGGAGCGAAAGGAAAAAAATTACCGCATTCTTCTTCGCTCGTTTTTCCATTTCCTTTTTTACGCTGCCGACTCAAATTGCTCGTGGGATGCCTGCAAAACGGAGAAATTATGTTTGCATAGCCG
The DNA here is from genome assembly GCA_030522545.1 of Cremastinae sp. A BG-2022a. Lineage (NCBI taxonomy): Eukaryota > Metazoa > Arthropoda > Insecta > Hymenoptera > Ichneumonidae > Cremastinae sp. A BG-2022a. The sequence continues at coordinate 37,152 of JAPYYW010002034.1, read as the reverse complement.
AGATTTCTTGCCGGCTCTTGCCTGCCAGCCGGTAATTGACTCGATACGTCCGGTTTTTCGAGGATGTGGACAAGATTGGTTTAATGTCATTACTAGACTATTAGAAAAATTATTCGTAGAATATTTTATCCACGATATTACGTGAAAAATTATTAAATTTTCACTTCAGATTGATATTAAAGTTAATAAGAAGTAGTGTCATACTCTTTCAGGTTGCAACCTCGAAAAATGCAAGGATGTGAATAAAATTTGAAAAATATATCCATGAAACGATCTTTTATATTGCATAAAAAATTTAAAAAAAGTCTTACGTAGGATTTTTTTTTCAATATCACACCTAACGGTTGTTAAAATGTTAATATGCTTTATGGTGTAAAAATCGACATATTTATTATTGTGAAATATAAACTTCTCATTGTTGAACATCTTTTAGGGTTATCCATTTTATTTTTATTTTAAAAATATCTTAATCGAAAAATCTACTTCAAATTCACGTTTAAAGTATTATTTAATATTTCAACGATCAAACCCTATCTTATATCTTAAAATATTAAAACATTTGAATATGCAGCGTTTTTAATAGTTGAAATAATATTGAACGAGTTTGAATGAAAAAGATAATATTAGGTCTGAATTTTTCAATACGTACATACCTTGAATAATGACTGCAATAAAATTACCTGGTTTTATTATAGCTATACATTTTATCAAAGTAAACATTTCTACAAACTGAATTAAAAAATAAATACATCGTCTTTTATTTGAACAATGTAGCTCAGTGCACCCAAAGAAGTTCCTTTTCAAAACCAAACAATATCCCAAAAAAGTACACTAAATAAATATATTTTTAATTACATATCGAGCAACCTTTTCATTTCCGCAAAAATCTCTCGAGATCAAAGGCAACAACTTCGATCGTGAGAGAAAAACGAGCAAAGGTAAGAAATTTAGTACAAAAAATATACAAATGCACGCAACACATATAAAAATAAATTATAGCAAGGTCGTGATTTGAACAAAAACAAAAAAAAATGTTTACCGTAATTTAACTTTCACAGGATTTTAACGACTCGATCTCGAGACAGAGAAGAAGGCGTGTAGAAAAAGAGGGGGAGGTAAAGTGAGAGAGAGAGAGAGAGAGAGAGAGAGAGAAGGCGAGATGGTAGCGAAGACTGCATAACGATCGCGAAGTAAAAGCTTACGCGAATATATACGCTGCGACGTTGAGATCTTAAAGTCGAAGCGTCGTCAAGTTTATTTAAATTTTAAATAAATGCGATAAGTGGCTGACTCGAGCGGCCATCTGGTACTTCGGTACACGTAGCGCGGCAAGGTGGCCCGGTAACGGGTTTTTCCGGGACTCGATTTATGAAAAGGGTGGGAGGAAAGCTCCGTCGAGAGGAAAGGATCCGCGAGTCATCGTTGCCTCCGGTACGGCGTGTGTTCTTATCTGCCGATTATCGGTTCGACCCGAGATTACCGATGCACCTCATTTCGCCCAGAAGAAAGTTATAAAATATAGATGAAGAATCGTCGAGGTTACGTCGAGCTAAAATGGCGACCAAGTCTTTCAATCATTCTTTTTTTTTATCTATGAGATTTTTTTGTTATCGAATAATCCCCATAATGGGTAGCTTTTTAGGAGAATGTTGGACTAAGGTATAAACGTTCCAATAGTTGGACAGCTAAAGGTTACTTTATCTTTGTTTAAAAAATATTCAAACAAAATAATTCAACAAAATATTCATATTTGCAGCTAAACTATTGTCTGATATTTTAGTCATCCAAAATTTATTTTATGTGTTATTTTTGGAAAATATTTCTAGTAAATGAGTACTTGAACATACAATAAATATGTTGAATGTCCCAATCCCTACAGGAAGACAGAAAAATAAATTTTATCGTGTCAAACATTTCAATTTTTCTTGTCTGCTACTGCGATTAAAAGAAGAAATTAATTGAAATTTTAACATATAATAAAAAAAGAATAAAAATTGAACAATATAAGAAAAAAATATGCAAAAGTAAGAAACGACAAACGAATATATAGATATGTATAGAAAAAAAGTAATTACATCATATTAAACAAAATTATTTCTCTCCTATCTTTACTTTTTATTCCTGTTCGAACAAAAAGAAAAAGAATGAAACGTCTCAAAAAAGTGAAGATACAACGAAAGCAAAAAGAAAAAGACCTAATACGAGAATAAAAAATAACAGAAAAAAAAATTTAAGTATAGGAGTCGCGCAAAATCGTTCTTTTAAGAATTTCTTAAAAATTTGCACAAATCTTTGAGGTCACGTCGAAATGTATGCCAAATTTTATGAACCTTCACCATCTAGTAATCGAGATATTAATTGTTGAAAGTCGTCACATTTTTCAATCTCTCATAAGAGCCCATGTTAAAAATGTCAATTTTGAAAAATAAATATCTCGATAACCACACGGTGAAGCCTCTTTAAATTTTTCACACATGTCAATATGACGTCAAAGATCAGTAGAAATGTTGAAAAAATTCTATCTCAAAAAAATTCAAGTGATGATTCTCCATTTAATTAACACGTACATCCAAACTTTTGAATCGACTGTCAAGCGACTCCTATACCTTAACTGAGTAATTAAAGAAAAATATGAAGAAAAATATATTTCTTCTTATTCTTCATGTCTTCTGACGAGAACGAGAAAAAGAAACAGCGAAAAAGAAACACTGGAAGTATATAAGAATGGCGAAATGAAAAGAAAGAGAAAAATATGAAAGAAAGAGAGGGGTGGAGAGGGAAGAGAGGTGAAAACTTCTCGCAATGCGTAGCATACTGCTCAACGTCGAAGATGTACGAGAAAACTTGTAAGGATATTTAAAGTTGGCAAAGAGTTAACAGCAACAGCGGAGCTGGCATCCTGGTGGGCGCCGTTAAAAATTTTCTGTCCGTGCGATGCGAGAGAGCGCAAACATTTAACCGTGCGCACACGTCCCCGCTGGTATCCCCGAAACCTTTTATTCGATCCTTTCCGCATCTCGTATTTTTTCCGCAAACTTCGCCCTTTCCGCAATCACGAACACGCTTCGCGCTTAAATTATTTCGTTACTGGCCTCAACTCGGATTTTCCAACCCTACATTACAAAACTATTTATTATCCTTTCCTCAACACTTGTTTATTCGAATTTTTATTTACCAGCCTTTCCGCGAACGCTCTACGCCGCTCTCGCTCATTTTTTTCCGGCATGAAAGGGAAATTAATCTCTGTGAAATATATCTATTTCTTTTGAAAAACTTCTACTTATAAATAAAACAAAATGTTTTGGAAAGGGAAATAATATTTATACTTCTCATTTCTTCGGCATAATATCAGAATTCAGTGCAAAAGTTTCATTTCTATAGAGAAAAAAATTAAGGTTTGTTAAATTTTCGAATACCTCTGTTTCGGGTTATTTCTAATGATAGCTTTTTTCAAAATTAAAATAGGGATGCCAATTAATGAAATATTGTGTGAAATCATTTTTTATTGACAAGGATGAAATAGTAATTAAAGTTTGCAAATAACTTATTTCATTTTTTATTGACAAAAATGAAATAGTAATTAGAGTTTGCAAATAACTTATTTTTATCGGAATTCACAATGATAGTTTGACATGCACATCTGATCAATAAATATTTATCAATGTGGTGCTGCTCGTTGACAATTATTGAAAAAGTAATGTTAGTAAAATAATTAATGATTGAGGGGGGATATAAAATAATTAATGAGACTCCATATTAAAATAGCATATTTAAAAATTAAATTAAAAATTCATTCAATTGATCGAAAACCTATTCCAATTTTTTCCCCTTTTTATACAGTTTTATTAACCCTATATACAACATATATTTTTTCAAGATTTTCATCTCTATAATAAAACACTCACATATCAGTACGACCTCCTTGAAAAAAAAAAATTCAAATGAATTTCATTCTTTGAGAATATCATTTTTTCCGGTTGACGTTCTTCTCGTTTTCTTCGACTACTTTATTCCCTCCGCAGTCTCCGACCTCTTCGACCTGCTCGTCCTGTCATTTCTGCCGCTACCGGGACTCTCCGTTTCCCCGACGTACTTCCTTTCCGGCGGTGGCGCGATCCACGAGAAGTCTATTCTCTCGAAAGGAAAAAAAAACAGGAGAGAGGCAAGAGGGCCAGGGAGGTACTCTGAGAAAGGGCAAAGGCGGGAGGAACGGGGCGAAGAGGACAGAAAGAGAGAGAGAGAGAGAGAGAGAGAATAGGACAAGGCTATGAAGGAATAAAGAGGATGGAGAAGCGAGGGGAACGTCCAGTACGAGAATACGAGAAGGCGTTCGAGTCGCGAGGAGGCGAGCTCGACGGTGATTACCATATTGCATGTCACATTGCCCCGGCGCACCCCACGAAGACCGCCAGCCAGGAACGAGTACACGAAGACTCCGTGTGCTCTATAGAAAAGCGTACGTGTACCTCGTATAATAGAAAAATGTAAAAAATGTATATATATATATAATATATATTATTTATAATATCATTTTTTCTACATAAAAACAGAGAAAAACTATCGAGGAGGAAAGAAAATAAATGAAGGGATTTCAATAAGTTAAGTATACAAGCGAAAATGAATTAAAATATGATGAAGTTTGATGTTAATAAATAATATTTATAATATATATGAAACAAGATTTTTATACATGGAAAAATAATAAAAGAATGATAAAAGAACGAATAGTAAAATTAGATGAACTCTTTAATAAATGAATAATAAATTTTTTTTTAATTCGATTTTATTAAAAAATCAGAGAAATAATATACATTTATAAAAGTTTTGTAAACGAAAATTAAAGAAATTAATAAAGTATGATGAGAATAAATAACATAAATAATAAATATAAAATAAATAAAATTTGTATACAAGAAAATTGTAAAAAAATTACATGCATAATATAAATTAGGTAAATTAAAAAAATATATCAATGATTAAAAAATCAAATAAATAAACTTTGAAAATCACAAAAAAAATTAAAAGTATAATGCAAAGCAGAAGATATATGAGTATGAGCAAAGAAAATTATGAGGGAAAAAGAGAACATGTAGAGAAGAGAAAACTCATAAGTGTTCGAAGGATGGATATAAAAAATGGAAGAAGAACCGAGCTAATAATAAATAAAATTTATAATAAATATGAAATAATAAGTTTTTTGTACATGGAAAAGTAATATAAGAATAAATAAAATACGAATAAAAAATTATGTAAATTCTAAAAAAATTGAAGAAAAAAAAACTATTAAAAAAAATTATATTAGCTAAAACAAAAGAAATCAATCAAGTATGATGGTAATAAATAAAATAAATAATAGTAAATATAAAACAAATAAAATTTGTATACACATGGCAAAGAAAGTTATTAAAAAAATCATATGCATATTAAAAATTATATAAATAAAAAATTATATCGATGATTAAGAAAACAAATGAATAAATTTCGAAAAATGCCAAAAAAATGGAAAGCATCGCAAAAGATATATGGGTATGAGTAAAGAAAATTACGAGGGGAAAAGGGAATAAGGAGAGAAGAGAACTCATAAGTGAAGGAAGGATATAAAAAATGGAAGAGGAAGAACCAAGCTGACTCTAACCGCATTGCAACAACATTGTCAAGAGGAAAAAAAACGTATGAAAAGAGGAAAAGAGAGAGAGAGAGAGACGGAGGAGGGGTCAAAACCGTCTATGAACCACCGCAATTCTATCTACTTCATTCTCCTTTTCCTCTTTTCCCTCTTTCCTGCCTATGCGCCCATCCGTACGTCCTCCGGAGTACAAGTGTCCGCGCATGCGATCCATCCTACTCCCTTCGTTTCCATTCTCTCCTCCCAGGCTTCGCGACTACAGGATTAAGCCTTTTATAGTCCTCCGAACAGAATAACCAGAGGCTCCCTCACTCTCTGTCTCTCTTATCCTCCTCCTCCTCCTTCCTCTTTTATTTTTCTCCTCCTTCTACCTTTCTTTGTATCTTCATCCAGACTCTTCATGACGCAGCAGGCTGTACGACCAGCCACGTCACTTCCGCTATTTTCTGTCAAATTTTTTATTGCTCGTAAAAATTTGCTGAAAATATGCAAAACGTTTCGTAGAAGTCCAACAAACCTTTGTTATTATTTTACAGGAACAAGATATTTAAAAAAAAACTCTTTGATTTTGTTCGATGTACTAAAAATATAATTTAACATATCAATCTCTATTTTATTTTTTTGTGCAGAAAAAAATATAGTTTTATTTGTTTTAATATAGTGTAAAAAAAACTTTAATTTATTTTTGTATACTGAGAACAAATTTAGTTGGAAAATATTTAGTTAAAAAATATTTTTATTTGTCTATTTGAAATAATAAACTTCAGTTAAATCAACCAAGAATTTAGACCAATTATTTGCAAAATAATGTCGTTGAACGAATCAGATCAAATACTTTGATGGATGAAACAAACTTGTTTTTTTTCATTAAGAATATTTGATCAATTTCTTGATAACTCTATTGTTTCAGAGATTATTTTTCAATAAATTAATTTTTTTATTTCAATAAAAATATTTTAAAAATATATATCTATATAATCTTTTTATACAAATAAAAGTAAGATTAAAATATTGTTCAACATTGTTTTGCGTAAAAAAAAGCGAATGTTGGATCCGTTTAAATCCAAAAAGTCTTTCTCGAGTTATTGAATGGGCGATTTTGCGTGTATCGAAACGAGAGATCGGCGCGAGAGGTCGTAAAATAGAAATAGAGAGGAAGAGAGACGGGAAAGGGGGAAAAGATGAAATAAGCGATGGAAAAAAATGACTGTAATTTGTGACACGGATAAACATAGTTATGGCAGGTGTCCGGTTAAAACGTCGTTGATGCTGAACTCGACGGATGCCCCCTTTTCCTCGGCGTAGCGTAGCCGACCCGCGGCTAGACCCGTAATTTTCGCCATCCACCGATTATTTTCTTATTCTCCCAGGTACGCATTCCTTCATTTTCACCTGTGCCTCCGACTGTCCTTCCATGACCTAAAAATCGAGCGCGAAACTCCCGAAGGCCATTAACGATAATTAAAAGAGGAAAAAAAAATTTTTCCCCCCGTGAAAATGAAAAATTTTTCTCATTTATTTTTTATTTCTTTCACCGTTTTTATTTTTATTTCTTTCGGTCGCTTTTTTCTTTCTTTCGCACAATGAAAACTGCGACCTTCGCATTTTCACGATGAAAGATGCGAATCTCGAATTTCTCGAAAATTTATAATTCTCGAACAGTATTGCGCAGCCGCGACCTCGGATTTCGCGAAACGGACGAAAATTCTCTGCTTTTTCTTTCACCCGCGGTTTTATCTATTTTGCTGTCGAGTTCCCTCGAGCGTTTCCGCTACACCTCTCTTTCGCTTTTTGCTATGCCACTTTCGACTTTGTGCGAATCGTAAAAAATAAATATTGCATTTACAATTTTTTTTGCAATTGCAGAATTTTTAGAATACATACGTAAAATAATTGTTATTATTAAGAGTTAATTATTTAAAGACTTTTATTTATTGTTATTCTTAAAAGAATTATATCAGTGATTGTTATTTTATTGGACATTTTAATAAAAATAATTCAATCAAACGAATATTAAAAAAAAAAGTTATTTTTATATTTTTATCGCAGTAAAAAGTATTTTAGCAAAAATTAAAGGGTCTCGACACCTTTGTTATAACTATCAAAATAACTCGAAAGGTGTCACACAATACCTTCGAAAAATTTCTTAAAATTCATTTAAGAAAATTAATTTTCTTATTTTAAGTACACAAATATTTTTCAATGTATGGCAAATTTTAAAATTTAGGTGGTCTTAGAAACATAAAAATTTGTAAGTTTATCTCATGTGTCTCAGTATTTTCTGTATAAGTAAATTCATTTACTCATTTCTTCAAACATTTCCTGTAACCTTCGATAAAAACACAAAAAAAGCAAAACACTGTATAAATAAAATTTGATACTTTTATCGTTTACTTTCATTGCAATAAATAAAACAAAATTCTTAATTTTTATTATTTATTGTTCTACCCAACAATTTTCAAAAACATATATCTATATAGCCATTTTTGTTTTCAGTTTTTTCATTATTTTTCGGTTTTTAAATATAATCTCGTAAAACTGTTTAGTCTATAAAACTCGAGAAACACGCTTGGTGCGAGAGAGTATATCAATCAAAATGACTTTTGTCCGTACCTTTGCGATAAATCTACAAAATAGTTGGTGGCATTTGAAAAATATTCAGATTGAGATAAAAGTCGAGTGGTCCGAATTGTCACGAGCGATTCGTGTCGTAAATACACTCGTATTAGTATGTCCACTCGTGTTATGCTGCGATTGGGCAACAGATCGGGCGAACAACAACAACAACGACGTCGACGACGAGCGAACGAACGCGCGATCGGCGCATATATAAGTTATACAGAAAATATATTATTACCCAAGAGCTATTACTCTATCTGCTTTGCCGGAGACAAATAACTAATCGCTTTGGCATTAGCACGAGCCGGCTCCGAGATTTTACAACCTCGCTTTGTGTTTAGATTTCTGCGCTCCATTGCCGTTCTTCTGCAAGAATGACTCGACAGTGGAAAAAAAAAATCGCAAGAATAGTAGAAAAGAAAAATAATGACTAAAATACCGTGAGCAAAAAAAATTATCATATACATGGAATTCAAAAGGAAAACGAACTTGAAAATTCTCAACAGGATATTTTATGTCTTATTATCTTTCTTAATCTTAATAAAATAAAACTAGATATAATCAGACACCATGTGAGGGATCATGATGGATTTTACCTAATGTGACAACTATAAAATAATTATTTTAAAAGTAAATATAATTTTGTAATAAAATAATAAAATGCTATGGGGAAATTTTTTGTCTTATTATCTTAATAAAATAAAAGTCTATTAATAATCAAACATTATGTGAGAGATCACGATAGATTTTACGCAATGTGATAACTATACTAAGTATTTAAAAACTGAATATATTTTTGTAATAAAATACTAAAACGAAATGTATTTAGTATTTTCACTTTTGGAAAATAAAACAGAGGATATTTTATGTTTTATTGTCCTATACTAAAAAGAGATTAATCCTCTAATCAATTGATCGGAATAAAGCTCATTATGCAAAGTTATACGAAATATGCACCTATAGAAGAACAACAAAATATCAATGAAAAATGTCAAATCGAAAAAAGCAGCTGTTGAAGGGGTACTTCTTTCGATTTTTTCATAAATATTCAAGGCATGATAATTCTCTAAATAATTAATATGTTTTAATTTATTTATTATTAATTTAATTAATTAATTAACATAATTCCTGCGAAATCTGCTTCGTTTTGCAAACATTTTTTAAAATCACCCTTAATAAAGTTGATTTTTTCAAGAGAAAGAAAATATATCGCAAATTGAAATTTTCGTAGATCTTCGAGACCCAGTGTGACTTAGCATTTTTGTTTTTTTTTTATAAATGATATAACTTTTAAAATAATTTATATATTAAATTGGCTAATCTCTATTTATTAAAAAAATAATTCAATGTGCTGCTTTGGAAATAATGACATTGTTGTTGAAATCATTTATTTCGACTTGCAAAAATTTTCAGAAATTACCCATAATAAAGTTGATTTCGTTGAGGACACAAAAAGATATCGCCACTTGAAATTTTGAGATTTTCCTCTTTTTGATTCTCGAAAAATCAGGCTGGGGGACCTCGAATACGCCAAATTGTTTCAGCTCACTTTTATTATAACTTGTACGTGTAATAATGTCAGAAAAACCTGCACCTCAATTTTCTACTTTTTAGATCAAAATAAAATTTATAAATATTCACCATTGAGCGACAATTTATCATTTTAACTTCGTGTTTGTCTCAATGTTTCAAATATTTAACGAACGAGGCTCGGACATGTACAAATATACCTGAATAGTTCGATGGTCGTAAACATTAAAAATAAACAAAGTTCGTCAAGCATAACAAGGAAAATAAAATTTATTATTCGAAAATACCTCGAATATGGTATATCCATCGTAATTCATCGAGGTCGAGGGAAAAACCGAACACGGTCTTAATTGTTTTCGGACTTTCAACTAAATTTCTTGGAATCAGTAAGCCGGTATAAAGTGTCGGGGTAAGACATAGGGTCTTGCACGGTAGTTCGTTATCAAAAAAACATTTCGTAGAAATTCGACAAGTTCAATTGAGTTTCAGTTCCAGTGTTATTTTCAATCATACGAAAAGTGAATAGTTTAGTGTTTTTAATTCATAATGTCCTTTCGAAATATTTTTAAAAATTTCGGTGCGGATTAAATTGCTGTAAAATTGATGCATTTCGATTTCACTATTTCATTGTACATAGTACAATTTCTATTATTATATTAAACGTATGCAGTATTTTTCAAGGTCTTCAAGATGGTTGGTCTGTGACAGTCAAATCCAAAAGTTTTTTTTGTTGACGTTAACATGACGTTAACAGTGATTTACGAGATTAAATTTATTAACAAAAGTTGTTGCAAATTGATTAAAGAACAATATACTTTGAATTCAAGATTATTCAAGGTCAGAAATAATAAATATACTTGGTGTATAATTAACAAATTTATTACTATAAGTTTTTCTAAAAAATTAAACAAAATTTCTTCTATGTTATATAAAACTCTCTGCAAAATTTTAGGAGACTTCACCGTCTGGCATTCAAGATATTTATTGTCAAAAATTTTAGTTTTAACACGCGCTCTTATGGATAGTGTACAGAAAAATGTGATATTTGTCATGAAATATCACAACTTCTGCATGGTGAAACTTTTTAAAATTTGGTTCACACATACATATGACGTTAAAGATAGTTTAGGCAACATTTTAACAAAATCTATCGACACTTATTTTACAGACCAACCACCTTAAATTCGAACGAACAGTTTTTCAATAACGGTTTTGCATAAAATATTTAGATTTTTCATCACAAATTGTTAGTCCTATAAATTTTCAATTACCCATATAGATTCGATGGTCTGATTTTTTAACTTGGTTTAAAAAAATATATAAAAAATATTGAGTTTTGTGTGATGGTGGTGAATAAAGTGCGATATCCAGGGATCATATTAAGCAGAAAATTAGGAATGAGATTCGCTTCGTTTCTATGGGTCATCCTTGATAAAGCTGATTTCGTCAAGAAAAAGGTAAGACATCGCTAATTGAAATTTTCATGGATCTGGGAGACCCAGTGTGCTCAAAAAAAAAATTCGCAAAATTTTTTTGAAATAACATATTTAAATTTAAATTAATTTGCTTGAAAAATACGAGCGTAGGATTTGTCCGAAAATTCCCTCAAAATTGGGTGTTTCGCATCACCTTAATAGCTTACTCGATCAGAAATTTTCCGTATATAGACAACGAAAGATTTTCCTTGGACAGAGGCAACGAAAGGGAAATAAAAGTGACTTGTTCTTATGGCGGGAAGCTGCGACCGATTTTGCCCATCCGGTTCGAACATCAGTAATACCGATACACACGTGTTATTATTCGTCCCTGGCTTTATTTGCTCGGGAGTACTCGTGCGTTTTGATGTGTAAAAGTATCGGGCGGTGTTGGTAATTCTTTTAGCAAGGATAAATACAATCTACGCTCTCGCCTGACGGTACACACACATATATATATATATATATATGCGACGGCGTAATAAGCCTTGGTTTATGCAACACACGAACCGAAGGCGACCGGCCCTTCCTCTGCGCTGATGCAGAAAAGTGCAGCGAGCCCCGTCGCCGCTCCCTATTCGCACACGCCAATCACTTTTCTCTCCACCTACCTCTCTCTCTCTCTCTCTCTCTCTTTTTCTTTCTTCTTCTGATTTTCCTTGCACGTATTTCTCTCTCTCTCTCTCTCTTTCTTTCTTTTTCTGATTTTCCTTGCACGTATTTCTCTCTCTCTCTGTCTTTCTTCTTCTGATTTTCCTTGCACGTATTTTTTTCTCTCTCTCTCTCTTTCTCTCTGCCAGCTCCTATAGTAAATTATCACGCTTACGATATTTTTGCGTCATGCTACCTGTCAAATGGACTAGCCTCCTCCGCGCTCTTCGTCCCCGTTGGAAAAAAATTGTTTACGATTCGAGTCTTCGGAGGAAGAAAAAATGGCTAATGCGGTTCATAAATTGTTGATTGGACGCTTCGACGTTCCTCGGGACTCGGCTCTTGCAATTAGTCAAAAGTTGTTGATTCAATTAATTTTTTTATTACCGTGAAATAAACTTCAGTCGCTTTTCTACTGTTCCGAAGCCTCTGCGTTACAGAAGCTTCGGACGTTTTACGTTCACTTGGATCATTCGATCTCGCATTGGTCGAGCAACTTTGCCAACAAATTTATATAGAGATATTTCAAAATTTTATTACGTATTAAATTCGTAAATTTATTTTCTTTTACTGTGCTATTATTTCTCAAATTTAATTTATCAATCAAGAGTAGTGGCAGTGACTCGAGGCGATATATTTTCTGTCGAGAGCACCGCGACTCTTGTATTATCTCGAAACAAAACGTCATCTTTGACAGATTTTGAACAATCAAAATATTCAATGATCAATATTAAATTCACTGTGCAAGGTTGGGAAAAACTCTGTAAAGTCTAGTTTTTTTTTCTTTCTAATAAAATATAAGTCGATGGCGTACGATGTATCATTATGAAGCGAATTCCGAAAATGTTATTTTATCAAAAATCTCTTAACTATCTCTTAACTAAATAATGAGTGTAGGCTGTATGTAATTATTTTGGATGCTTTTTTAATTAAGGTAGTAAATCCACGAAATGATTTTTTAGGAATTCGTTAAAATTTTACATAAACTATTTTTGATACCATGTGCATATGAGTATTAAATTTTAAGAAGTTTCTCTACATAGAATTTGTCAACTCTAAATCTTTTTAACTCAAATATCTTGATGACTGCTAAGAGGTAGAACTTGAAATTTGGTAGCTTTTTATAGTACTTCAAAGAAGCTTCAATTAGTTTTTTTAAATAATTCTAGAAATTTTTTTTCCTAATTTCATACATACGTATCAAATTCGAATTACCTTGGCTGACCTTTTATTTTAAGTATGTTGTTCTGAAATCAATTAGTAACGACTTGTTCTAATAAACTTAAAGATTTATGCCCAGTCGAATCCACAGTACATTTATTTGGTTTTTTTTCAAGTTGCTTTTTATGCTCCAAAAATAATGGAAATAAATTTTATTGTCCAAATAGTGATTTAAAGAATAAAAATAGTGCGGATATGAATAAATTTCTAATATGAAATAAAATTGAGACCTGATTTAACTACTCGAGACACATACATTTTGTGCATTCAGCCAATCACAACTACGCAATTTAAAATGCCCTGGAAACGAGAATATTCAATCAAAAATATTTCCGTGGAAACATTAGCAAAGATGGATTTTTTTTTTCGTAGAAACATTGAGTATAATATATGTATAGTTATAGAAAACACTTTTTCTATTTAGATATCTTATATAGAACACAGCAATTTTCGCTTTTTCTTGCAATTTGATCGACTTCCGGTTAAAGTAACACAGGGTTTGATGTAATCTTGAATGCTAATTATTTGCTTCAAATTAACTATATAGTTATTTTTTGTTTCAATTGATGCGGAATAACTTTTATAGCTATAAATTTCAATTTCAACGAAAATTACGATAAACAAAATAATGGGTACATATATCTGTAAATGATAGTTTCATTCATGTAGGTTAGAGAAACCTCTATATAGTTTCCTTCTTTAATATCTTTTTTAAATGGTCGGAAACCATACTTTTTTTTTCTTTTTCCAATCGATACGGTGTATTTTAGTTTATTATCGATTTTAAATTCGCTAAAAAATTTAAATCTTTAATAAGCTGTAAAACCACTTGGTACGGAGTAAAACTAAGATAAAAATTTTTGAATTTACTGTCATGGATGCACAACCTTAATTTGTGTAGAATATTCTCGTCACGTATATTTTGTGTTGATAAATTGTATAAAAATAAAAAAATTAATGAGTTAACAAAAAATTAATGAAAAAATGATGCTCGAAAATTCTTTCGCGAATTTGAACGAGTTTTTGAGAGTCGCGAATACGTGACGAGCGAGAGACAAAATAAGAAGTTTGACTTTAATGAAGAACGCTTCGGATAACGGCCGTATGGAAATTTGCGAGGAGGGAGAATTGCGAAAGTTGAGATTCGGAGAAACGACGTGTCCACGACAGGGAAGATTCCCCTTTCTGCCCGCGAATAAGTTAAACCTTTTTATCGTACGATCAACTCCGATTATCACGGCGATGGTGACCGCCGATTGGGATAAAAGCCTCGCTTTAATAAGCCCATTCCTATATTATTATCCTGGATCGGAGACTCTCTTTCCTCGACAGGAAAACAAAATTGAGAAAAACGTGAAGGGCCAAAAAAATACAACGACGACTCGGGCGTTAAAGTATAATTTTCATGTTACTTTCGCGAAGTCAATTTAATTTAAAAATAAACTGCAGACTTCTCATTGGAAACGTCGAAAAAAAAATTTTTTTTTACTTGTACATAATTTTAGTTATACTCGAAAATAATAATTATTGCTGTCATTTTTTTTTATTTCGAAGATAATAGTCTCTCGATAATATTATCATAGTTTTCTGATTTTAGTTAAGGTCGTTCGATATAGTTATATAAGTGCCGTATAAACAAGGGGCTGCTCCCCTTCACGAAAAAATAGTGTCCATAAAATGGTACAACATTATGAATTTTTGAAAATATTATCGTAAAAAAACATATTTATGCTATTTTTATCGAATTTTCTTTATTTGTACTAAACTTCGAGAGTGCATGTTACATTTTCTCCAAAATGGAAAAAATGAAAAATTTTCGCTACAATGATTTTTTTCTCATAAACTGGACGGTATGTCATGTTGATTTTTTTTATATAACTTCTGTACGTTGTACTCTAACATCTAACAATTTTTTTCATAATTTTTTTAACTTTCGTTTTCAAGTTATTTTTATGGATAATTTTTTTGTAACGTTTCGTTAGGGAAATCGCTAAGCTGAAACTTAAAATGTTTCAGAAACTAAACGGTAGAATTATTCACCTCTTTATTCATTCGATTTCTTATCTTTTTCTACAAAATATACAATTTTTAAAAAAATCTTCTTAAATAAACGGTTTATGCTATCGAATAACTACCTTATCATGTATTTAGACGTGTAAAAATATGAAATTCAAGCTTAAAATATCTCAAAAACTAAACGGTAGAGTTGCTCAACTCTTACTTCATCCAATTTTTTATCTTTTTCTGCAAAACACGTAATTTTTTAAAAATTTTCTTAAATAAACGATTTTTGGTATCGAACTACGTTAAAGATTTCATTCGTGAGGACCACCCGTTAGAAAATGTTGGCAAAGCTTTTCAGGATTCGGGCACGAATGATTTTTGTTTCTCTTAATTTCAGTGTTTTTCATTTTTTTCATTTATTGACGTTATTTTCTCAATAATATGATGGCCGCGTTGGCCGACGATACCGTTACGGCTCGGCATCGGTTTCCTCATTGCTCGGCAATAAATTGAAATCAGCCATAAATGCGGCAAATTGCGCGCAGATCTCGAATAAAAAGTCGAGAGAGGAGAGCGCGAGATGTAAATAATAACGAGAGAAAAAAGGCCGGGGGAGAGACACGTGAAAAGAGACGCGGATCGACCGTTACATTTGCTCGCCGGATATTTCGAAACTCTCGGGACTCAATCGTAAAATAACGATTTTTTAATGATCACCGAGAGCGCGCGCTAGCGGTGCCCACGATTTTTGTAGTTTTCGATGGAAAATCATTAGCCCCGTTAGCCCCCGAGAGAAAGTCCAATCTCCGGGCGATTTGAGAATGAAATATCGACGATGACGCGGCCAAAGATCCGAGGACCCAATTATTGATAACGACTTTATCGGTGCATCTTCTTCATAATTCTCGATCCCAAGACACATTTTATTGCGCTCCTGCTCTCTCGACGAAAGTTATGAAATTATTTCTGTCACTTGGAAAAAAGTGCGTATGTAAATACATACACGCGTTAAATTGTTTTCCTGACATTTCCATTGGAACATCGAAAAATATTGCCTGTCAAATATTATGTCATACAAAAATTAATTTATGAACAAGTTTTTATTCTGAAGGCTCGTAAAAAAAGCATGAGGTTATTTTTAGAAATATATAAGTGAAAGCACGTTTATGCTGTCAAATATACGTTCACTATGCGGAGAAAAAATTTTAATGGAATCGACGACATTTATTTTCAATAATTTTTTTTGTTAAATCACTAAATATGATATAAAAAATGATGTTTAGGTAAGAGAAGCTAAAATTTTTAATTAATGAAAAACCGATGTTAAATGATGTTATAATTAAATAAAATATCACAGAAAAAAATTTAGGAGCTGATTTTTGAAAAAATGGCGTTAAAGTATAAATAATTACCAAAAAATGTGACTTGTCAAGCGTCTGAAGAAAAATAATAATTGTATAAGCAAACATTTTTTTCTAGTATAAGCTCATATAAATGAAAAAATTTTTTTTAAACATTCCATTTATTAAATTTAAAAAGGAAATAATTAATTTTTCCCCTTTTCGCATATTAATGGCAGAAAGTATATGCGAAAAGGTTGAATTCGTATACAAAAAATTATTTTACAAATAATTTTTTTAAAGCGACACGTAAGAAAATTTGGGAATTTTTTATTTTAGAGGTCACACCTCCAATTTAATTGTCTTTGAAGTATGTAATTTCCGGAGTTTTCCCGAGCAAAAATATATATCAGTGATTTAACCAAATAAAGCCTCGCTCACGGGTCGACCCCCTTCGATTTTTTTAAAACTTTGAAAATATATTCTG
Organism: Cremastinae sp. A BG-2022a; assembly: GCA_030522545.1. NCBI lineage: Eukaryota > Metazoa > Arthropoda > Insecta > Hymenoptera > Ichneumonidae > Cremastinae sp. A BG-2022a. Next base: position 20,199 of record JAPYYW010002034.1, on the reverse strand, counting down.
TATGTTAAAAAAAATATCTTGAACATTTTTGCCCTTACTATGCAGCTATTTTAAAGTTATGACTTTTTGAATTTTTGAAAAAATCTTTTTTTTTTTCAAGTTTTTTGACGTACAAAACTTATTTATAAAAATGGAAAAAAATAGCTTCTTGTAAGAAAATTTCTCAGTTTTTCAATGAAAATATTTATTTTTCATTATACGCAACAGGAGATACTTAAAAATCCAATTAAAGTAAAAAAAAATTTTCTCACGATGCGTCCTCTGTTGGTTCATTTAATATTTTTTTTCTGAAAACTGAGACTTTTTCCCACGAAATATATGATTTTCACGACGTGCATATTTTTTGTTTTTTCAAAATTAATTAAATAACTTTTATATTTGAACTTTTTTCGGATGTTTATATACAGTTTCGATACAAACATATCCTACATCATATCATTCGTCGACAAGAAACTGCAATGTTATGTGCCCTTTACCATTTTTAATTGCGAATCTTCTCTTTCTCGAATTATTTAACAAATTATTTTTTTTTATAGACACGTATCTAGATATTCTCAAAAATATTTTATTCATCTACGATATTCACCTTTTTTTCGAATGTAAATATATGTATATTAGAAATGAATGAAGAAACGTTTTCACGCGAGATGATCGAGCGGAACGATTTTTTTCTGAACCATCATCGCGGGACAACGAAATTGGTAATGGCATTTCCCCGGGTATTTGCTTTCTCCGTTAAAGTTGCTGCGCATCGTGCGCGGAGGGCGAGTTTCGTGTCGCGACGTTAATTAGCGGCTGGGCGCCACGCGATGATGATGAGACCCCGGGCTGTTCGCTCCTCGCTTTTTCCCTCATTACGGAGAGCACTATGAATCAGTCTTAAGTGCACTTCTTCGTCGATCCTCGAGGCAGGGTCACCGGAACGGGCCACGCGAGCATTTCTCAACGGTCATTCAAAGAAACGCGACCAAAATTTTTCATTATTCATTATTCATTGCACATTTTTAATCATATAATTTTTCTATACTATTCTCAGTCATGCTGTTTCCTTTTCTCATAAACCTCCCTTTTATATTTTAGGAAATTGAAATTTCAGAATATTCTAAAAGTTGCAGAGAAAAAAAATGTATAATTTTAAAAATTATTTTCTTATTTCCATTTTATGATTTACATTTTTTTTTGTAGAATTTAGAAATACAGTAAAAAAATTAAAAACCAGGTAGTATGCTAAGAGAAAAGCGTGGTACATCTTTTACTATATAATAGTGCGTTAACTTATACTGGTTGTTATTATTAAAATAAATATTTTATAAAAATTTCTGTTTTGACAATAATTTGTTTGATTATAAAAATAAATTTGGTTCTAATATAATCAGTACAGTTGTCACTTCAGGTTAAAATCTACTACCGTAATTTTTCTCAGTGTTATAATACTTTATTTTTTATTTATTAATTTTTTCATTTATAATATGTGTATTTTTTTAATTTTGCTTTTTTTTCATCTTTATTTTTTAAACGACATTTTTTTGTATTTTTGTTGATTTTATTTTCTTTTTGTTGACATTTTTCTTTCTTTTTACGATCTATAAACTCGTAAACTTGACATTTAACTTTTGCGTGAGAGTCAAATTTTTGGGTGCGGCGCACGCACGCATCGCACGAATCATCTCGGCTTCCGATTCCTCGACCTTTCGGGCCTTTTAGTACGGAAACGTAGAGAAAACGCTCACACCGACGTTTCGCTATTACTTAGTCACCCTCGAATCTTCTTCTTTTTATCCTTCACGTTTTTTCTCCTCTTTTTAAATCCATTTGGCAGATTGATTTTTTTTCGAATAATCATAGCCTCTGACCTATCATTTGGCTTGCCACTAAAATTTCGCTCGCCCTTTTTTCTTCTGAAAAGTGAATTTTAATTTTGTTTTTTGCTCGGTAAGTGCAAGGAAGAAAGAAAATTTTATATTATATTTGCCATATACAAAAAAATTGTCTATTTTAGAATGTGTTATTGAATTATTAATAGTTATTATGTATGTATACGCTTATTTAATTTATTATTCGATCTTCAAATTTAACGATGGAATTTTTAAATAAAGTTATAAAATTCAATTTTTTTGCCAATACATCAAAATTTGTCGTAAATATTAAGAGAAAAATTAATATTCTGTCGTGAAGAGACAATTTCAGTAAAACATATTGCTAATTTTTTAGCTGTTTAATTAAATATATTATATTTCAAGAAATGAAAAATTTTTTAAGTTTTTTTTCTTTATTAAAAAATTTTATTTATTTTTTATGTAGTCAATAAAAATTTTGTTTCAAATGATATTATGACATTTTTTAAATTTCTAATCATATTTCTATTTTTAATCATAGAGTAAAGATCCGCACGAGCTTGTTGAATTATTAATAGTAATACTATATATGTATACGCTTATTTAATTTATTATTCGATCTTCAAATTTGACGATGTAATTTTTAAATAAAGTTATAAAATTCAATTTTTTTGCCAATACATCAAAATTTGTCATAAATACTAAGTGAAAAATTAATATTCTGTCGTGAAGAGACAATTTCAGTAAAACATATTGCTACTAGCTGTTCAATTAAATATATTATATTTCAAGAAATGAAAATTTAAAAAAAAATTTTTTTCATTATTAAAAAAATTTTTTTATTTTTGAAGCAGTCAAAATAAAAATAAATTTTTTTTTTCAAATGATATTATGACATTTTTTAAATTGCTAATCATATTCCTATTTTTAATCATCGAGTAAAGATCCGCACGAGCTTGTTGTCAAACTTTCTTGCTCTTTTTCGATTCGGAGCTGCCGATCGTGCTTTTTCCTGCTCGCAGGACTCGTTCTCGATGTCCCATTCGTTCCTTACAGGACAATCCTGATTGACCGTATCGAATTATCGTTATCCACGCTCCCGTCAGATATTTTACGGCTCTTCGAATTTTTTACTCCACTTATTTCGTCATTCCCCTCCCGAAGTCCCTCTCGGCCGTCCGACCTACGAATCAGCTCTTTCTCGTTTTCCTAGCGACAAATTATTCAACTGAGACGTGCCATAATCAGCGAGAAACTCTTAAATTCCTTCTTTAAATTCTAACGATATGGAATATTTCGAAAATATTACGCACACACTCGTTAACTGCGAACTCTCGTCGACGATCTCTCCGATGAGAAGTCTCCTAGCCACGTAAAATAATTCGCCAATTATCGCCATTCGACAGGAATTTTAAAAATAAATCCTGCATTTTTTATCCTTCGAGATACATTATGCAGAGTTGATCAATTATTTTTTATGTCGCTCACGGATGAAAAAAATGCCTGGTATAATTTTTAGAGCATACAATTTTTTTCTCGAATCATTTTTTTTCCTATTCCACATTAATTTTTTTATTTTTTATTTTCATTTAATTTATTTTTTTATTTTTTTACATTTATTTTTTATTTCCTAAAAAATAAATTGAAACAAGATTGATACGCGATGTAAAAAAATCAACGAACATTCTGCTCATTGTCACTTGGAAAAATGACAATTGCGTATTAATTTCGAATATATTAGTCGTGGAATCGCCACTCGGAATTCTCGTGCGTCAACCGTCCACTCATCGGGAGTGCGAGAGACTCTGAATTCGAAATCAAGTTATTTTTATTATACGAGTGGTTTACATGTATTTGGCGCCTCTTGTACGATCTTGATATGCATGATGTAATTACTAGTCCGGTGTTACTCTTCCTTTCTCGAATTAATTTTTCGCCAGACGTCGCCGTCGTTCGAGAAATTGGTTTTTTTTTATCTGCGACGAATTATTCTATCGCCGTTTATTCAATTAATTCAGCTAAAAATAGCTTCGACTGGATTTATGAAATTTCTACAAATTTACTTTCTTAAAATTTCTTAAAATTTTATTTCTTAAAATTATTATTACTATGTACGTTTTAAAATAATAATGGAAAAATAAAAGACGACAAAATATTGACAGAAATAATGCAAGGTTAAAAAATTTGTAGTAAAAATTGAGGAAACATATTTTGAGAAGTAATTGAATAGCAACTTGTGAAAATTGAATGTAATGGCTTGGGAAAAATGTAAAACAAAAAATTACGACACGCTAAAAATCTCTTATATGAAACATCTTGTTTTTCAGCCATTCTTTCTTGGATAATTTACCTTAATTCACTTAACCTGTGAGCTCTGGCGATTGCGCAAAGCGTACGCGCAATAAGTTCTTTCACACGTTTTTTTAACAATGACTCTCGACAGATTTTTTACAGAATTCTTTTTTATTCGTATCTCACACAAATTACTAGAGGTGTGTCGGCGATTTCCCGATCGCATGTCTCTTAAAAAATACGTGTATTTGAAAATGCAAAATTTTAATGTTGGTCAATTTTGCTTCGTAAGTTACGTTTATAAGGGCATTTCTTTAAAATACACAAACTATTAGTGGAGATTGCCTTGTTGCTATTTCGATAGCTATTTACATTCTATGAGGCATTCCATGCCACATTTTCAATTTTTTGCATCTCTAATTTAAAAAAAATTATTTTTGTCTTGGTACTAGTTGAGTTTAAGCTCTATGATTTTTTTCAAATGCTTTTATCGAACCATTTAGGAGATATTAATTTTTTTTAATTATGCTACTTTTTTTGTAATGCCCATAAGTTTGCAAAAAGTCGAACAAATTGAACTTGTTTTCAAAATTTTTGTTTTTAAACGTACTTTAGAATAAAAAAATCAGATATAATTTTTAGAATATTTTATTATGATTATGTACATAAATATGTATAATGTTTTTCTTAATCAGTGTATAACTATGTTATTTGTTTCATAGCAATGCTAAGACATAACAAATTTGATTGATCTATTATGAGGTTCGTGATTTCTAAAAATAAATCGCTATTTCTTCTAATAAAACGCAACTAATCAACAAAAAAAATTGTTTTTGTAAAAAAAACTGTTTCTTCCATTCAATAATTTTGAAGCCTAGTCCAAAACCACGGAATCTATATTTTTTGATTTTAATTTTTTTTTGTTTTTGTCTTTATTCTACAAAATTTTTTTTCCTACCTCCTGTTAATATTTTCTACACAGTTTTGTACTTTCATACTCACTACAAAAGTATACACACAAACAATTTTTTTTTCTTTTTTAATTTCTAGCAAGCCAAAATTTTTATTTTTCTGTTGAGTGTGATTACGTGCGAGATAACGGCAAAGGTTCGTAGCCGTTGTGTAATCAATTTAGGGAAGATAGCTCTGCGGATTATAAACTCACTATAAACTCCGTCTCGTTTCGCGTTCCCGTTTTCTTCGTAGTTTCGCGAGAAAGTGTTTTGGATCTTGATTGGGGAGAGACAAAAGGTGCAATAACTCTCTCTCTCTCTCTCTCTCTCTCTCTCTCTCTCTCTCTCTCTCTCTCTCTCTCTCTCTCTCTCTCTCTCTCTCTCTCTCTCTCTCTCTCTCTTTCACTTACTTCTAACGTATAGCTTTAATTATCGTTTTTGATGTACCGATTAATTATCGAGATTGCCGAGCATTAGTTCGACCGACGAACTTTTTCGCCCCGGCTCGTTTCCGAGCTAAAGTTTCATATCGGAGCTTCTATAACTCGAACATCGGAGAGAGCTGGAACTCCTCTCTTATCTCACCTCCCGTGATATACGAGCTGACCCCACACCGAGTCTTATTCCACCTCTCTCTCTCTCTCTCTTATTCTATTTTGCAAATTATCCTCGATCTCGCGATCTGGAGGATCGCGAAACACTGACTCTAATTCTAGATCTCTAGCCGTTCATGAAAAATCGATTTGAGTCTATAACGTGTATTATTTTCATAGTTTTTTTCTAGTTTTTCTTTTTCATTCGATATACATAAACCAAATGCAACTTCATTCATGTCGATGCACAGAGAATTTTATTCGAAAAATTACTATATTTCTCGAACAATATGGTAAAAATTTATCGAAATTTTGTATCAAGGGATGAAGAAATTTTTCATAAAGCATAAAGGTGGAAAATTTATTTAATTTTAGAAGTACAATGATGATAAGAATATATAGTTTGATATATTACAGAGTGAGAATAAAAAAATGTGAGAGAAGAAAAATTTTCGGCGAAAATGAAGAAGACTATTCGAAGTATATACGAAAGACAGGGGATGAAAAAACAGAGTGTAGGACAAAAAAAAATCTTGAAGATGAAAAACGAAGATGAAGAGAGAGAATGAAAAGCAAGAAGAAAAAAATTTAGAAAGTGAAACAATGAAGAAAATTGTTTGAATTATTACAGAGAGAGAATTTAAACTATTTGAGAGAACAAAAAAATGTTGGTAAAGAGAAAGATGACAGCTCGAAGAATACGAAAGAGAAGGGATGACGAAACAGAGTGTGGGACAGAAAAAAATCTTGAAGAAGAAAAGATGAAGAGAGAAAATGAAAAGCGAGAGGAAAAAATAAAAAAAGTACAACAATGAAGAAAATTGTTTGAAATATTAGAAAGTGAGAATAAAAAAATAATTATATTTATTAGAGAGTGAAAATAAAAAAATCTAATAAGAAAGGGAAAAATTTGAGCGAAAAGGAAGAAAAAAAATTCGAAGAATACGAAAGAGAAGGAACGAAGTATGGAACAACGAAAAATTTCAAAGAAGGAAAGAAGCTGAAGAGAGAAAGAAAAAAATTGAGGAAGTACAACAATGAAGAAAATTGTTTGAAATATTACAAAGTGAGAACAAACAAAATCTGAGCGAAGGATAAATTTTGGTGAAGAGGAAGAATACAGTTCGAAGTGTACGAAAGAGAAGAAGAAAAGAAGATGAATGAGAGAGAGAATGAAAAGCGATGAGAGAATTTTGAGAGAGAGAATGAAAAGCGATGAGAGAATTTTGAAGAAGAAAACAAAATGAAGAGAGAGAGAGAGAGAGAGAAAGAATTTTCGAGAAGAAAAGAAGTGGAAGAAGCAGAAAGAGTATCAAGAGAGAGAGAGAGAGGAAGAGGAAGAAGCTGAAGAGAGAAAGAAAGACAAAATTGAGAAAGTACAACAATGAAGAAAATTGTTTGAAATATTACAAAGTGAGAACAAACAAAATCTGAGCGAAGGATAAATTTTGGTGAAGAAGAAGAATACAGTTCGAAGTATACGAAAGAGAAGAAGAAAAGAAGATGAATAAGAGAGAGAATGAAAAGCGATGAGAGAATTTTGAAGAAGAAAATAAAAAAGAAAGAAAGAGAGAGAGAGAGAGAGAAAAAAAGAATTTTCGAGAAGAAAAGAAGTAGAAGAAGCAGAAAGAGAATCAAGAGAGAGAGAGAGAGGAAAAGAGGAAGAAGGAAAAGGAGAAACGAGCGCGAGGCATATGCAAGCGATAATAACCCGTGCTCCGTGTCGCCATCTCCGCGCACACGTCGTATTTCTGCTTGTCGTATTTCGTTTTCGCCCTGTCCCCCTCGCTCGCCGCGTGGACCGATACGGACCTGCATTAACCCGCGAAGCCGTGAGCCAGCCACGCACATCTCCGCACCCTTGCGAGCGAGAGAACGAGACAGAAAGGAGAGAAGAGACGCGCGAGATATAGAATAAGTGAAAAACGAATGAGAGCAGAAGTACGAGAGTGCGAGAAACACGAGAGGAAGTTCCGCGAGATAGCCCCGACAGTTGTTGCCTCCAAGATTCGTGCTTCGGCCGAGCAGACTTCCCGGTACGCTCCAACTCACATTTTGCAAAATATTTATAGAAAATCGTGAAACACACCTGCAGCATCTGTACTTATTTTCATCTCTCATTTTTTCCTTATTGCGCTCCGTTGCACTCTTTTGTTTTTGTCCCTGACAAAAATATGTCATTTCATTCTTTATATCTTTATTTATATTTTTAAATTATTTGTTTTTTTTGTATTGCATTACATTGAACTGTAAAGTGCTGTTTATTTGTACGACTTTTTTAAAGAAGCGTCTTTTAAAAAAATTAAGATTGTATATATGATATTAAAAAAATATATATTTTTGAAAATTTCTATCTAATCATGTTTATTTCTTATTCTTATATTTTTATTTGTTTACCTTTTATGTAGTTTTTATTTCAATTTATTTTTTTATATGCATGGTTATAAATATTTAAGAGTGTCGAGTCCGTAGAGCGAAAAATCAAAAGTTTAACAATAACGTTTTTCTCCTACGAAGTCGTTCAAGAAAAAAAAATTTATTGAAAAAAGTTGCTGCAAATCGAATGAAGAAAAACATATTTGAAATGCAAACCCCTCCAATGACAGGTCTATTCTCTATGTGATTGAACAAAAAAATAATGAATTTTTTTGTTGAAAATTTAGATGAAGCTTATCTTTAACATCATACAAAGATAATTGCAAAATTTCACTTAAATTATGAAGCTCATTACTGAGATATTTATTATACAAAATAGTAACTTCAAACACATGCTCTTATGGGAAGGTACAAAAAACAGCCATTTTTAACAATTAATATCTTAATGAGGAGCTTCCTAATCGTCGTAAAAATTTTGAACGCCCTTCTAGAGATGCTACTTATTGTTATGTACAATTTTTAAAAATCTTTCTTATGGAAAGATAAAGAAATAGCCATTTTTAACAATTAATATCTTAATAAGGAGCTTCCTAATCGTCGCAAAAATTTTACACAACCTTCTCGAGATGTTACTTATTGTTATGTAAAATTTTCAAAAATTTTCCATCATTTTCGATTTTGAACACAACATCCTTAACTATGAATGAAATACTGAATACTTCTGTCTTTAATTATTTAGACATTTTTTTTCTCTCTAACTGTATCTATCCTAATAATTTATTTTCATTTATTCACCATTAATGCATTTTTTTAAATTTTACTTCGTTTTTCATCGTTTATTTTGGCATTTTCCTGTATTTTTTAGTATATATTTTTGATCCCTTCTTAATTTTTCTTCTGTTGGCTCTCCTCGCGCGTCCTTCACTTCCTCTTTTCTCCAAAAGTAGAGCCGAAAATAGATTACGTCGATCCCCGGCGCAATCTGTATTCAGCAACAAAACATGCAGTTTCATCGCACGAAATCGAAAGTTTCTCGGTCGCTGACAAATGCAGCAAAACCCACCGCGGCCCCGCCAGAAATGGACCTCTTATTTTTAGAAGCCGAACCCGCGTTTTATTATTGCGCGATCTTTTTCGGTATATCGACGATGAAAGTTTTATCTGCGCGCCCGCGACGAACGAGTTATCGTCGCTGACTTGTCGCTCCATTTCTCAAATGATTTCGTTTTCGATTAAATTTACGGATGATTACCCCGGAAATTGGGTCATTGCGGAGACTTCAAAGAAGAAAAAAAAATAATAACGAACGAATGAGATACGAGAAAAAAATGCTCGTTTTTCCCTCGCATGGAAAACCGTAAAGTTGTTTTATATTTCGTTCATTCGCCATTTTACGATTATTTTAACGTCCAACAGTGATATTTCCATTCGAAAAGTCTATATACCGCGCTCGTGCGATTTTTCTCATTTCGCGCATTAATTCTCGATCGAAAGTACGCGAGGGAGGGAAAAAAATAGAAAAAAATTGGCCATTCGCGAGCGAGAGCCGCATCGGCTCGCAAATCATAAACTTGGTGCACGGGGGAGGTCAAAAAAATGGGAAAAATTACGAAAATAAAACAATTAAACGAAACGAGAATAAACTCGCGTGGAAACGCGTTTGCTCATTGGTTTCTGCCTCTTCGATTCTTTTCCTTTTTCTTCGCAGTTAACAGCTATTGAAAGACTATTAGCGGCCGTGCTTCGAGAGTAATTAAAGATTTTCTTCGTTACGGAGAGCAGTCACGCCCACGAGAATTTCTTCGTTTCCACGAGCGGGCTCGAATCCGTACGGACCGAGAGCGTAAAAGCTTCGATCCGGGAACGAGCGTGAAATCGATCCTGTGCATTTTTATCCGCACACACTTACCTTGCGCAAACTAATAAATAAATGTTTGATAACAAAAAAAATTTTTACGAGAATAGGAAAAAAGTTGTCTCATTAAATTCATAATCACAAGGTGATAATTTTTTAATTTACAATTCAGTTTATTATTATGCAAAAGAACTTGTTTTGTCACTACACATAACTATGTAATACAAATAATTATTCGTGATGAATTTTTTTTTTTGATTTTTAGTCGCGAATCTTCATCTCGTGAAACAATGAGAAAATTTGGTACGAACAAATGATGATGACATTATGAAATTTGGATCATCATTCGGGATATGTCAATTTTTGACGAAATGTCCAGTTAAAATTAGATCTATAATATTATATCCATTGAATTTCTATTTATTACAAGTTCACCATTTTTACATGAAATTTAAAAGTATATAGTATAAAGTAAAGTATAAAGTAATAGAAATATTTGTTGTGGTTCGCGAATATTTTTTCTTCACTACTTGATGAAATTTTGATGTGATCTCAAGAACTTTAATTATTTATAAATTAAATGCTGTTGAACAATAGTGGATTTTGTTCAGCTTCATATCTACGACTTAATTTTAGAGACTTTTACTTTGTTCTTCTATTTTTTTTAAATTTTGAATTTCGATATAATATATTGATTTTTATTTATTTTTTTTATAGGTTGACCTCTACAGAGCCGTACTTCGTCAGTGAAGCTCTGTATTCGAGCCTCGAAGAATTGGAAAATACTCGTGAGATTACGCTCCACGTACTGACGATCGGCCGCTTCATCGAAGACCCAACAAAGGTGCGTAATTTTTAAAGATTATAATTCTTTTGATTCCTAAATTAGTAAAATGCACAAATTTATGAAAAAAAAAACATTTTTCGCCATATTTATCAACTATACTGTCAAAATCGTATTTAAATTTTATTTTTTTACAAAACGCATCAAAGTAACAAAAAATTTAATGGCAATTTTCGAATTAAAGTCGTTGTTACGATTGGTTTCGGATTAATACAAACCGGTTGAGTAAATACCGTCATTATTTTGATGGAATTTATTTCTATATATCAGTTACCTGACAATTTATGAAGTTTGAAACGCGAATGACAACAAAAACTAATTGGCTGACTCGCGTGGTCAATCCGTCGACCTTTCTTATCGCTATCACGAACGTTGGTGCGCGATTAAAATGACGAGGCCTGGAAGGCTCCGTGTCCAGCGCGAGCTGCATATATTCATTTTCACAGTATACATATGGATGCCCAACGAGCTTATAATAACAATAATGACATGGGAATCGTCGTAACGACCACGGGGGGATTGGACTCGGGTTATCTCCTTCTTCATTTTCTCTCTCTCTCCCTTGTTCGCTAATTAAATGCGGAGGCTAATTAGATAACTGATGGAGGCTCGTTACATACAGGCTGTTCCAAGATTAAATATCATTCGTGAAATGAAACCATGATGAAATTCCGAGTCGAAAAGTCTTTGAGCGTTTTTCGATCCGACCAAATCCCGAAGAGTTATCGAAGAGCAAAGTCCAACCAATGGGCGAGCGGGGCGTGGCGTCGCGTGAGTCACGTGACTCGCTCCCGATTGGCTGACGTTCGAAACTCGATAACTCGTGACTGGCTCGTCGGATCGAAAAGTGCGTCAGGACTTTTCGAATCGAAATTTAATAAAGAATTTAATTTCCATAGTTTTATCGTTGAATTCTGGGACACCCCGTATATAAGTGCATACACGCGTCGTGAGGTTGCACGTACGGTCTCAAAGTTCCGCGGGGATGCCGCATAGAAAATTATAAATGTAAAATCGCGTACGTGCCCTCGCGCAGGCTTTTTATCATATTTATTCGCATACCTGGATGAAGATACATCCACAAATAATATACCGACTTCGAGAGTTCATTATTCATCTGCAGGTGTACACACTTTGCTCGTAGGACGAAGAGAGAAGTTTCGTGCTTGGAATTCCTTCAACATAGGAGAAATCTGTAATATTTCGATAATTTTGCAATATTTCGCGATAACAAATTACTAATGTATATAATAAATGTTTTAATGACCTATCATGAAGTTCCATGTTTCTCGTGAAGTCACATTCGAATTAAATCTTGGGATATAAAAATTTTTGTAAGAATCGAAGAAAAAAAATGTCTTTGCGAGTTCAACGTAATGTTATTTCTTTTGACTGTTCGCAATCTTCTCGTTTTTCTTATTGAGTTGCAAGAAGATTGGAGGAAAAGTTATCTCGGGAGTAAACCCGTTTAACGCCGAGGGGGTGGAGTCCCAGGCGAGAGCGAGAGAGAGAGAGAGAGAGAGAGAGAGAGAGAGGGAAAAGCATTAGGAGCAGTGGGGTAGCTATTAGGAGTGGAGATTAGCGGTTAAAGAGCAAGCGAAAGGGCGGTCGTCGTCGAGGAGGAATCGCCCGGCGAGTCTCTCGCTAGCCAGTGCAATAATAAATCACACGGGAGCGACAAGCAATTATAATAAGTATCCCCCGGTACGCCGAGCATAAATATAATCCACGGGAGCATACGGGGTGAGTTAATGAGGCGTGCCCCCCCGAGGAAACGATCTTCATTTTTTCCATTTCTGCTTATTTCTACTTATTACCTTTTCACTGATAGAAAAACTAATCCAGTCTCACTCGAGCAAAAAAAAACTGGGGACGTATTTATACTCTCGAATTAATAAACAAGAGGAAAATTTCATTTTGCAAATTAAAATAAGGGTAACTTAACATTCAAACCAGGGAATCATTAATCTAACGACACAACTTTTTAAAAAAGTGTTCATCAACGATATTTTAGATTTAAGTTTATCTTTCCATTGAGATCAATTTATATGCAAAATTCAATTTGCAGAAAAATTATAATTTTAACGTAATTTCTGCTTATTTTTACTCATTACTGCTTATTTTTACTCATTTCGCTGATAAAAAAACTAATCCAGTCTCACTCGACCAAAAAAAAACTAGGGACGTATTTATGCTCTCGAATTAATAAACAAGAGGAAATTTTCATTTTGCAAATTAAAATAAGGGTAACTTAACATTCAAACCAGTAAATCATTAATCTAACGATACAAATTTTTAAGAAAGTGTTCATCAACGATATCTTAGATTTAAGTTAATCTTCCCATCGAGATCAATTTATATGCAAAATTCAATTTGTAGAAAAATTTAATGTAATTTCTGCTTTTTTCTATTTATTATCTTTTCACTCATAAAAAAGCTAATCCAGTCTTACTCGAGCAAAAAAAAACTAGGGACGCATTTATTATCTTGAATTAATAAACAAGAGGAAAATTTCATTTTGCAAATTAAAATAAGGGTTACTCAACATTCAAACCAGTGACTCATTAATTTAACGACACAACTTTTTAAGAAAGAAAGATATTTTAGATTCCATTAAATTCATTTTTCCATTGGACAAAAAATGTGCACAAAATTTAATTTACAGAAAAATTATAATTTTAAAGTAATTCCTGATGCTTATTCTTTCTACTTATAATCCAGTTAAATCTGAACGAAAAAACTACCCTTGTATTGATACTCTTGAATTATATAAAATAAGAGCAAAATTCAAACCAGTGAACAATTTAAGCTCGACACAATTTTTCATGAAAGTACTCATCACTGATATTTCAGATTTCATGAAGTTTATTTTCCTATGAAAATTGATAACATATGATATACGTATGAGCAAAATTAAATTATCAGAAAAATTACAATATTTCAAAACTAAACTTTTTACGAATTCTTATAAACAAAATTTTAGATTTTTTTATTGCCATTAAAAGATAATAGTAAATTTTGGTGTATCATTTTTAATAAATCAGAATTTATCATATAATCTAAATTATCATAATTTTTATTAAATATTTGTAATCATGAATAACGATTAGTTTTTTTTATCAAGAAAATTTTGAGTTTGATTTGTGTTCAATTATATAATGCACCTTTTATTTGATATAATTATTATAGAACCCCTTTGAAAAACAAATCAAAAAATTTTTGTACACTATATCATGAAATATGTATTATTATATATTGGGTACAGTCTATGTTCTACGATACTACGTACGTTTTATGCAATTGTATAGTAAATGAATTAGAAAAAAAAACACCCAAGTCCAAATAATTCGAGAGGAACAAAAAGTGTGCGAAAAAAAAATTGCTAACAGTGTACCAAAAAAAATTCTTCTGGTACTTATTTTTTGTGGACAAATGTCGTTGACGTGACTGGATGAGGAAGCTGAGGATGTTAACTCTCTCTTTCTCCGTTTTCCGTGCGGGACGTGTCGTTGCATCATGACGATTCCTCGTACGCTACTTGATACGTGGAAAGGAAGAAGCCGCGCCGAGAGGGGAGGGATAGAAATAAATGTAAAAATAAAGGATAAATAGAAACGGGAAGAAAGAGAGAAGAAGCAAAAAGGAGATGATCGGCGAGAGCCACGCGAAGGCTCTTCCGGGATCGTTGAATTATTCATGCGAATGCATCATCGAGACCCTGGCAATCCTACCAGACTCTATTCCCGATGCATTTAATGCGCAGTACAGATTCAATGACTAAAAATTATATTTCTGCCGACACATCGGGAAACTGAAAAACAAAGTTGAACGAGAGGGATCCAATCGCGAATCGATTGTTCTTCGTTTTTAATAAGAGACCTTCGTTCAGAATTATTGAATAAAAACTTAAGATCTGAATCGAGTAAATAAACGACAAGAGACTCAGGATGGAACAAAAAAATGACACGTGTGAGAAAAATTTTGCAAAAGATCAAAATAAAATAAATAATAAAAGAAATAATTTCAAAATAAAAATTTTGAAAATATCTTGTGTTACAAAGCAGTTTTTTATTATAAGAAATATCATTAATACTTGTGACATGTAGAAGTTAGAGGTGATACACTTTAAACATTGATGGCAATGTTTATGGAATTATAAATTAAAAAATTATAAATTTGATATATATTAATTTGAGTAATTATTACTGAAACTCGTTTCAGTTTTATTTAGTTATTTATTTTTTAGTAATAAAACTAAAACTAGTTTTAGTAATAGAATAAAAACTAGTTCTAGTAATAAAACTAAATTTAGTTTTAGTAATAAATATTTACTACTTTTAATAATATTGTTTCTAAAATAAGTTTTAGCAATATTATTGTACCAAGTACACTGTGAACAGATTTAGTTGAAAAATATTTAGTTGAAAATATTTCATCAAAACAACACTTGTTTATTTGAAATAATTAGTTAAATCAACCAAGAATTTAGTTCAATTTGCAAAATAATATCGTTGAACGTATTGAAACAAATATTTTGTTGAATCAACCAAATTTCGTTTTCAATGCACTATAAATAATAACAAATAATATAATATACCATGAAATTAAAAAATTAAATAATAATAATAACAAAATTATTAAATACAGTAAATAAAATATAAGATTTTTCGATTTCTAATTTATAAAATGTGTACATCGTCAGTACCAAAAAATATTTATAACGATCAAATCCGTCAAATATTTTTTTTATTTTTTTCAAATTATCGAATATGCAAGAAAAATTGAGATGAAAATTGAAAGGTAGTGGATTAAAAATTGACTGAAAAAATAATCATTTTGATCTCGAGTGGGATCGATGGATATACAGCAAAAATTCCTCGATTGTTGCATGATCGTCCAACAATAGCGAGGATTACGAATCACGTAACGTCAAGAGGTGAAATAGGAAAGATCCACGGTGACAATAGTGGTGATCTAAGAAAATTAGAAATTTTAATTCACGAGCTCAGCGTCGTCTTATCTCGGATCTTTTGACTCTTTTCTGCTGCACAATCGCGGATGTACGATCGAGAAAATTCAGTTACGAAGCTTGCTGCTCGATAGAGAAATTGTTTTACGACATCCCGGACAGGTCAATTTGGATCACGTTCGTGAAATTAAATCACAGATGTGACTTTTTTTTCTATTATGCTCTTTTTCTTAATATAATTTTTTCTTTTTAACTTTATTTTTTTTGGTAAATCTGGTTTTCTTTTTCTATACTTCTAACTTGAACTCGAATCACAGATGTGACTTCAATTTTTTTTCTATTATGCTCTTTTTCTTAATATTATTTTTTTCTTTTTATCTTTATTTAATTTTTTTTTGGTAAATCTGGTTTTCTTTTTCTATACTTCTGGCTTGAACTTCTTGCCCGTTCGTCGTCGTTTCTTGGCTCGGACTGTAAAGCTTTCCCGAGGAGCTCGAAGCTCTTCTGGCGGGCATAAATTATTCAAGCATCGTAGCAGAGCGATTAATTTTATTGCTTGACGTCCCGGATATGGCTCGTCCATACGCGTCACCGTTCCTTTTGTTCCAGCGCTTGATGCTCTCTTGCCAGACACACGAGTACACACGTACCATATTTCCTATTCCGTATACATTTATGGATTCGAATCGATCCACGCAGGTTCATTCACAATCGTTTTTACACTTGCGATGCGTCGTGAACTACTTCTGATTTCGTTCAACATTTTTTTCTCCTCTTCCCCAGACCAAATAAAAAGCCATACTATTTGCATCAATAAATATTTGTCCGTAATTCTCAGAAAATTGTCTGGCATTTTCATTCTCAAAACCGACAATAATGAAAATTACTCCATTAAAGATATAAACATTTTTAAAAAATTTTATCACCATTTAATTGAACTTTGCTGATTGATAGTTTGCAATTTTTCAAATAATTTTATTAAAAATTACAATAACTTTCGATATATATGGTAGGCTTTTTTATATCAAAGTTATTCTCGTAATGTAAAGTAGATATCGACAATTTTTGTCCTAAAAACTTTATGAAACAATACAAAAATTATAATTATTTATATTAATATAATTGTTGACAATATAATTTCACGAATAGTATATTTAATATATTCAAGAATGATATGGAATAAAAATAATTTCGATAAAATTCCACGAATTATGTAGTAAGAAGATGACGGAAAAATTCATGAAAAAGTCTTAAGTAGTTACACTCAGGAAATGGTCAGACATTTTTCCTGATCGAAGTCTCTTGGCTTGTCAGGCGTCCAATTCTCCCTTTCGACACGTTGAAAGCTCTCCGAGCTCATTGTCGATGCCGTCCTATCAATTTTCCGTGCGTGCTGCGTGATCGTACAACCGGCAACAATAAAAGATACCCCGAAGTAGCAAATCGCTCGACGTCGAGCGAAACGACCGAAGCAATCGCCAAGTATAGGAATTGATCGATATCGTGCGTAAACTCACTTTGGGTCGCGAATGAGACTTTCGTTTCTAGATGAATATGCTGATACATTATTTTAACCCTTTTTGTTTGTCTCGTTCTTTCATGTTTTTCACCTGTCTCTTATTTTTCTTCATTTTTTTTTCCTTTTAAAAATTTCACCACTTATTTGTTCGTTTTAAGTAATCAAGAAGCAATTGTGAAAATCACGAAGTTTTACCTTTATGATAGAACATATTTAATTATTTAAACATCGAGTAATACAATCATAGTAATTTATAACTATTTTTTTTTACAAAATAAAATGAAATTTTATCAAAAACATTTTTTTTTTTCAAAAAAATATCGTCAAGTAATCTGAAATGGTTAGAAATTTTTAATTTCTAGTAAATTTAATTAATTAAAAAAAAATAATATTAAAAAAAGTGTATCAATATAGGTTGAAGCAAATTCTTTCATAAATTATACTTATCTCGAGAATTTAATGTTATTTTTTTTGCGTTTTAAGAACAGACATATATTTTTATATCTTCTTTTAAGTAATTTTCTTTCGTTTTGTTTCTTGTCTTGTCTCGTTTCCATTTTTTTCTTGTTTTATTTTTCACGTGTGTTCTCTTTTTTTCAAGGAAGCAAACTTTTTCTATGTATTTCAGTAATGGCATTAATATAATAATGATGATAAACTGTAGTAATATTTTATCGTTTCGAGTCCTATTCGATAGACACCTATCAAAGAAATGTTTGCACCCTGACGTGGCATTTACGCAGCAAACACTCGGCACTTGACTGTTAATTCTCCTAGCTTTTTTGTCGATAGACAAATTAACAGTCCTCCTCCAGCTGATGTCGCTTTCTCGGCGAGGATCGAGTGGAACGATCGTAAATAGATCGTTATCAAGGACGTGAAATTTGAATAATCGATGAATCGCCTCGATTCAACTTTGACACTTGGCTCGAACAAGAAATTGGGTTAAATGCCATTAAAAATCAATATTTCTACTCCTCACTCTATACATTTTTTCCTTATGTTAAAAATAGCATATAATAATGTTGCATGAATATCACGAAAATATTACATAAATAATTTACATACTAAAATTTTACGTTAAAATATTGAATAAGAAATCTTATTAAAGTAGTTCAGTGAAATTAGGATTTATGTTTAAAAACATTTTTTTACATCAAATCCAAATAGCTGGCTTTGCTTTAAATGTCTACCAAATTTCAAAGCGATTTACCTAGTAGGTTGTGCATAATTAATAAATAATTTAGCATTACTATTATAGCGCATAAAGTTCCGATGACACGCCAACTATCGAAATTTCAATTTATACAGAAAATTAATCGCTTAATGGCCAAAAAAACTTACCACTTACAATCATTGATATCTTAGAAAGCTATTTATCAACGATTTCAATTAATTTACCGGTTTCAATTAATTTACAGGTTTCTTTGAATTTTTATATTTAATGCAATTTTGCGGTTGCTATCCACGTTACACACATTGGATCTTTCTTTCTAGCAGAAGTTATTAGTGAAAATAACATGGCGGTGCAGTTGCACGTGCTTTATTTGGATTTGGTCAAATGCAAAGTACTCAAATCATTATTCATAGATTAAATTTTCTATTGCTTATAATTATAATACTAAATATTTGCTTTACTTTAGTTTATCAAAAAGTTTAAAATCTAAAGTCAAACATTTTTTAACGAAAAAAAAGTCTCTTGCAAGCATTGGTCGAAATGTCATATGGAATAACTCAGATTATGTACATTAGTCAACTTCGATCATCATTATTTCCGAGTATTAATTATTAATTTATTATGAAGAAGCCTAAAACAATTTTATTACATTTTGTTATTAAACAATTAAATTCATCATAGCTTTTATATTATCATAAATTACAGACTAAATTTGACTTCGGTCCAACTCGACCGAACTACCTTAAAAATATCATGTGAAAGTGTTTTGAAGACTATTTATGCATAAATTTTCTATTAAAATTTTGAATATAAAAAAAAATTTTAATTAAAAAATTATACTGTTATTTTTCTCTACAAATACACATTTTTGTTGAAGTATAAAAGTAGAGTGAAAAGTAGCAAAATAGAGAGAGAGAGAGAGAGAGAAAAGAGAGGGATGAAAATTTATGTCGATCCCCATAGGTAATTAAAATTCTTGGTTACTCGTTTCTACTGTTTGGTATATATAAGTCTGCTCGTGATATCCATTCCCGTGTGTGTTCTATGCCGGGAGTTCGTGCACCGTGGCGCGTTTGACGTTTTTACAATGATGACCGTACGCTCTCGTATAGTTGCAGATCTCGGGGATCCTATTCCAAACATGTACCGAGAGAGTCCCCTGACCTCACGTGGCATACCAAGAATCCATCGAGACAACGGATGAGACTAGAGACTTCTATCTATGGTAGAAGCCACTTCCACTGCCGAGCGGGACACCTTTTTTTATCCATTTCAGCCACGAGCTACCTCCAACACTTTTTACCGATGCCCTGAGAATCGCTCCCCGTTCGATATTTCGCGAAAAAAAAACTCACAAGAATTCATTCGTGCAATTATTATTTTTTTTTGTATATAATGCAGGACATTATTTTCGTCGCTATAATTTATTAAAAAGTTTTTATTTCATTTATTTACGTATAGTGAAAAATTCTTCAAGAATTTATTCTTGTAATTATTTTTTTTGTATACAATTCAGGAAATTACTTTTATTGCTAATTCGTTAAAAAGTTTTTATTTAATTTATTTATACAGTGAAATATCATAAAATATTCACTCTTGTAATTATTTTTTTATATTCACGAGCGACAACGCGACCGCTACGCGGTCGCTTTTTTGACGTTTTAATTGATATTTTGCTGTTCTTCTTGACGCATTCTTCATGCAACTTCGCATAATGCACTCTATTCCGATTAATTGATTAGAGGTTTCATCTTTTTTTAATATAGGATACATCCGCACTGACATT